>OMMV01043752.1:0-11384 GCA_900302635.1 Chatrabus melanurus | reverse complement strand
TCCTCTCATCTGAGGGTGACAGTTTGTGTCTTCTTCCAGACCTTGGCAAAGTGGTGACACATCCGACTAACATGTACTTATGAGCAGTTGTTTGAACTGATGATTTTGGAATCTGTAGTTGTTTAGAAATGACTCCAAGATACCTTCCCAACTTGTGTAAATCTACAATTCGCCTTCTTAGATCTTCACTGAGTTCCTTGGACTTTCCCACTGGTCAGTCCAATGAGTGCTGTCAAGCACATCCTTCTTATGCTGGCAAAGAGAAACTACCAGTTGTAGTCAATCATGATCACTAACGAGGAGTTAATAGGCCTTGGCCTTGTCATGGTAAAAGGCACTGTAGAACCTTCAGCACCACTTATTAAAAGATTTAAGTGAATGTATGTATACTTTTGAGCCTGTATGTATAATTTTGACCCTATGTGGATTAGAGAAGATCCCAAATAAATTCCAACCTGTGCACCCAAGTCTTGTTTTTTTTTTAAGTCATTAATGATGTATGCTGTACAATCATTCCACCCTGGTAACAGAACAGTTCAAAGAAATCATTAAAAGCCCAAAATTACCATGACATTCATGCCCATGATCAGTGTATGTAAACTTCTGACCGAACTGTAGATAGATAGATAGATAGATAGATAGATAGATGCTGTGTCTGAATTCAGTGGTCAGATCCAGATCCTTCGAAGGCTGCAGTCATTGACCACAGGCATCATAGTGGCGCGACTAGGCTGTCTCATTTCAAATGGTCTTTTGAATGCAGCCGACAAGCGCAGACTTCTTTTCCCCAAAAATGAAGAATGCAACAGGCGTATCCTTAGTAGCCCAAACAATTCCAATAGCCATTGCATGAATTTTAACGACAACTTCAGGCTCCATATGTACAATTGTAAATAAGTAATCCATATAAGTAAAGCATAAATAAGTATTGAAAAATGTTGACTAAATTACTTGTTATGCCCACTACATTAGCTTGTCGCATGCAGCTGTAAAGGTTGCTAGGCAACAGGGAGTAGGGGTGGGATAAGCTAATGACGCAATCGCAAAATGCTCCGTTGTCTAGACTGTCTCATTTCAAAATAGTTGGTTCAGCCTTCGCAATCTCTGAAGACCAGTTCTTAATAGAACGCAACCTTTGAATAATGCGGCCCCTGAACTGAGACACAGCCAGATAATGCATTTGACACCATTGACATTCCTAACACACATGAAACACACACACAAACAAGTGCAAGTTCACAATGATTTCCAAACATTGCCAAAAAAAAAAAAAAAACATAATTCCTTCTCTGACACCAGCTTTGCTTTTTCCCTATTTTACCCTCAATGAGATTCATCATTTGAGGCATATTTTACACATGGGATGGCATCTTTTCCAGGGACGTCCATGCATGTTTCAACAATACAAGGCATGGCTGCAGAAGAAGAAGGGGGTATGGGTGCTGGACTGGCCTGCCTGCAGTCCTGACCTGTCCCCAATAGGGAATGTGTGGAGAATTTTGAAACAAAAAAAAAATGCAACGAGGACCACCCGGTAGGTGTGGTGTTGCACACCTAAAGATGTGTTTGCAGGAAGAATGGAACAAAATAACACCTGACACATTTCATCGCTTGTTATCCTCAACGCCAAAACGCTTGGCGTAAGTGTTATGAGAAGGAATGGCAACATCACAAAGTGGCAAATGCTTTAGCGTCCCAAAGTTTTTTGGAATGTGTTGCAGACTTGAAATGCAATAATGGATGTATATTAACAAATGAAATAAAGTTTACCTGAAAAAACATGAAATATCTTGGATTCATGCTATCAGAAATGAAATAAAAGTCAAAAGGAAAGCAAAAATCACTGTTTCGATTTTTTTTTCTTTTTTGTATTTTCCATTCCATCCCATCTTTTTCTGACATCGGGTTGTACCGTATTTGTAGAAAACATGCCATCAAAATAGAGAATAGAGAAAAGCTTTTTTTCTTTCTTCTTACCACCACCTAGAGCATAAATATAAGTTTTAAAATAACTAGCCACTGCCAGTAACCATGACTCCTGTATCATAACCTTTTGTGACTTTTGTGTTTGACATTGATCAATGCATGCGGCGCTCAACTGCCAAATTTTGTGCATCCTACTCGCATTTGCTTCATTCCCTTTAAACTGAAGAAATGCTTGGCCTTTATGTCACTCCTTGTAAACATTTCTGAAAGTAAAACCACAAATTCTTTTCTCAACATAAAAAAGTACACATTTTGTATTCCTTCTGGACCCTGTGGCATTTCAAGTCAATACTATCCTTACATCATTACTGCAGTGTGCCAGCTTACTAATGAGATTGTTGTGGCTGCAGTGATTTATATTGGGCTGAAATCTATGTCAGCATTAAGAGTATTTATCACTGCCACAATCCATCAGTCAAAAGGCCTGTAAGACTGTTACTTTGCCATGTCTTACAGAGAAAACATTTCTGACCATATAATGTGAACATAACTTTGTTATGAATCACGGCAAGGACCCCAGAGAGCCACAGCGTATGATGGTTTGAACAGGCTTTATTATCCAACAATCTTTGCAGCAGCAATAGAGTGACGGACAAGACGGATGGTCAAGACTCGGGCTCAGTTTCGGTGCACAATAATCAGTCCAAGATAGCCTCAACTTCTCTGAGGAGGAAACATACAAAAACGTAATCCAGAGCCAGGCAGAGTTCGGTACCCAGCGTTCAATTAACGTGAACAGTCTTCCCAGGGGTTAGGCAGTAGAGCTGTCCAAAACACAGAAGGAGTTTAATAATCTGGGGCCTCATTTATAAAATATTGTGTAGGATTCATACTAAAAGTATACATATGAACAAAAGGCACAAATGGACAAAACTAATCAGACGTATAAAACCATTTGTATGCACACACTACCTGGAATTGTGCACACGCGGATCTGCCTCATGTCCCGCCCCCTACACGCCCACATTCAACCAGAAACAGTCAATGCAAAACACCTCATGAATATTCAAAGATACACATGAAGCCCGAAACATGGACTTATCATGGCAACCGTGAAGAAGCGCAGGAAAAGAAACATTAATGAAACAGAAATCCAGGTGCTTGTGTGTGATCACAACAGTGGGATGATAAAAACAATAAATGCAGTGAGTACCAACACTAGGTGGCGACAGTGAGTCCACAAGTAGTTTTGAACCCAACCATTCGTAACGACCATTCAGTCATGGCGCAGCATCATGTTGTTTATTAATTTTGAGATCACAATAACTTGTGGACATAACTTTAACAAGTTTTCACAAGTTCACTACAAAAACCAGCATAAAACGTTCCAAATAACAGAGTAAGTAAACAATTCGAAAGCATCATCAGATATGGTTTGGCAGCGTGGTACGGCACCCTCACAGTCCAGCTAAAGTCTAAGATCGAGAACACGGTGAAGACAGCAATGAAAGTGATGGGCAAGAAAGATTATCCTTCGCTTCAGTCCATCTATGAAGGCTCTGTAATCAAACTAGCTCATAGGATTCTAAATGACCCGTCACACATTCTGTACGATGAATATGATCTGTTACCTTCAGGCAGACGTTATAGAGCAGGCAAGTGTAAAACCAACCGCTTCAGGTTCTCATTCATTCCAACGTCTGTCACTCTACTCAACAAGGAAACAGGTTTACATGCATCTCGATAAGCACTGGCACTTATCCAAGCGCTTTTGTCTGCACTTTATTCTTGCACATTGCACTCAGGTGCGGTATTAAGGCTGTGATTCCAACTATATTATTTTTTTATCCAGTGTACTGTATGTCCTCTGTTTGCTGTTTTTCTGTCTTTGTACGTTGTGCAGCTGTTGTAGCACTTTGCCCAAGAAAAATTTCCCCGTGGGGACAATAAAGTAAATTTGATTTGATTTTGATTTGATTTGAATTATTGATTGTTACAGTTGTCCCATAATCCTTTACGCTCCTGTGACGTAATCACGCTGCTGTTTTTATTAGGATAAAATCTTTTTTAATGAAATATGTGCAGCAAAAATAATGTGGGCACATATTTAATAAAAATAAAAAAAATTAAAGGAGGGAAAAGATTTGCTTCATGCCAGTAGCAGCAGGCACGACTTCACACCTTGTCCAAATGATCGCAATAATCCAGTCATGTCCACCACTAATATATTTACATTCAGCGGCTGCAGTGGGCTGGTGAAATATTAAACGTGTGGTTTGTGGTAAGACTTGAGTCTGCTTATATACTTAACAATTGAACAGTCCCTCTGGAATAATTATGGCTCACTATCACATCTTACAATGCTAATTTTGTATTTAGGATAAAGTACATGTGTATGTGATGTGTGTTACTAAGTGGAATTAAATGTATGAGTTATGACTCAATGGCACACGGCATCATTTGATGTATAATGATGCCACTGACATTGTTCCTGCTATCTGGCATCACTTCAGCACTTCTAAAATATTCGTACGCATGCGTCACAGGTTGCACGCATATGCAAATATTTTACCGTCCAGTTTGTTTTTACAAATCACAACATGTGCATTAAAATTGTCGTGCACATCCTTTAGGTCCCATTTTGTGCATGCACAACCGTTATAAGTGAGGCCCCAGGAGATGTCATACCACAGAGGCCATACAGCGGGTGAATGGCAGCATGTGGAATCCAAAAACACTGAAACTAGATCACAAAACACTAGGCAAGGTCGGTAACACGGAGTGAATAAACACAAACACGAGGAACGCTGAAGGGCGGAAACTCATACAATCTGGCAGCTAGCAGGCGTTTTCCCCGAAGATTTAATGGACGCAGAGCAAATGAAGCTGAAAGTGCGCTTACATGTGAACGCGGAGGTCAACAACTCGGAAGTCAAAGCTAACACGGGGAGATCGTCAAAATAAGAGCACTACAGGTAAACACTAATAGATGACACAGAGGGAAGATGAACAGAAATAACTCGGAGTGACTAAAAAATAGACAAAGACAGGAAAACAAGACCGGAGTTAAAACGTGACCCATGGCAACCTTCAGTCAATCAGGAATTGCAGGCTTTGGTGAAGCCATCATCAATGTCCATAATAGTAATGATATTGTCAAATAAAAGCAGAATTACTGAATGGATTAAAAAAAAAAAAACATTTTTTGTGCCATAATTGACAGTTCTATTTCTTGGGAAAGTAATTTGGGGTGTTACCTTGATGACCTACAAGCTGAAAAGTACTTTTAATTTAAAAAAACGGTTGATGAAGAATTCAGATCCTGCAGATTCAGTTCCCTTCACCTCAGTGGATGCTGCCGTATTGATTGACATCTTATCATCTGCTTCCTGCTGACAGATTTGTTTTGGGTTCAGTCATAGCCTCTCCACCTTCCCATCATTTATTAATTTTATTATTTATTTATGTATGTGTCAAAATACTTTGAGTTTGGAGTTATCTGGAACATGGCAAAAGTACTCAAACTTTTTTTTTCTCCCCCCCAATGACACGCCCACAACCCAGATATTACCCAGGTGGTGTGTGAGTGCAAATATGCAGATGTACATGGGGTGTGTGCCAAGGGTGTAGCAATTAAAATTGTGATGAAGGTGGGACAACAGGCCCCCTGATATAAGAAAGCAGAAGTCCAGGTAACTTTGAGGCCGCCTGGTCTCCAACATACCCGAGGCCCACCTGTACTCCAAGCTCCAGGTGTCTAACATGCAACTAAAAGGACTGGAAGAGACCCAGAGAGACACAGTTGTTCCCAGGAAGTCCCGCCCCCCTCCACCCCCAAACCCATAGACCAACCATCCAACAAGTTCTGTAGCAGACTCACTTGATGAAGATTATTAGTTATCTTGCATGTACTTTGAAGATCTACTAAAAAAAGATTGAGTCAAAGCTCACTAACAGTTGATGAAGATTATTCAATATCTTCCATATACTTAAAGATCTGAGTCAAAGCTCATAAACATTGAAACGGGTCAATTTTTCATTGTATTACTATACTTTTTGTGAATGCTAATAAACACAAAATGCTGCTGCCTTGGTAAAGGACTAATTCTAATGGGTTTTATTTTTTTTAGTCATGATAAGTGAATTTTCTGACCTCAAAAACTTATGACCTTATGTGTCACACATGGTAGTTCAATGAACTATTGGGTATGTTGAATATTAGGTCTATTGCTAATTATATATTGAAAATGGTGGTCATTCTATTGAATATAATTGATGAAAATCTGATGGATTACACCTGAAGCTATTACAACTGTGTTGCCACTGGAAATTCTTCCCTCATTGTTATCTGTCCGTTTCATCAGAAAATCAACCGTTCAGATAGTGCATTTTAAAACAGCTGTAAAACCATCAAGCTAACTTTGAAAAAACATGGGTTTTCCTACCCTTTTGGACGTATTCTGCACAAAAAAACCATGTTTAAAAAAAATCAATATGAAATTTTGACAGAAGCTGGTTTTTTTTGTTTGTTTGTTTTTTTTGATACAACAGCATGTACTATTTGGCTCAATTTTCAGCGAATCCCTGTGGTAACTTTTCTGACACCTCCTGCTTAAAACCCAAAAAGTCAGAAGGATCGTGAGGCCCCGCTTTCACGGTTTGTATTCATACTGAAAATCAAGATCAAGCGAGCTTTTGCCCGCTTGATCTTGATTTTCAGCGCTTCAGAGAGGTTTTAACCAAAAGAATATGAAGCACTGTCATCCATTCACCACGAGCTAGATCGTGATTTCACTGTTTTTAAGTAAGAATTTTGATGAACGGGAACAACATTTGTGAAGCACGAGCAGAATAAAGCATGTGAATGTCCCGAAGGCTGGGATTCAGAGGTAATGTATGAGTGAGCTGCAGTGTGGAGCCGGGACTACTTGACATTTCTAAAAGCAGGAATGTTGTGCTTCAGTGGTTATTCAGGACACTGAATATTAAGAGAAAGTAGGAGGAGAAATGCCCTTTGGTCGCACAAAAAGGCTTCCACTTTCATGTATTTTTATTTTTTTTTTAAATAACCAAACCTGGTGAGATAATCCCAACAGGTAGGTGGAATAACAGACTCATTACTCCACTTTGACAGAAAAGAAGGTCTGGCTCAATCAATTACCAACACAAAATTGTAAATTACAAGCTTGAGCACAGTTAAATTGTGAGTTAGCAAATCTGAACAAGCTAGAAGGCGATCATGAAGGCACCTGATGTCTAATTTTAAAACTAGAAAAATGCACGGCATTAAGAGGCGAGCTGGAGTGATGTATATGTGCAGGTAAAGCCATAGTGATTACATCACATGTAAACAAAAAAAACGCTTACCGTCTTTTGAAACATCCTACATTTAGTTTTTTTAAATGCATTTTAACAGTGGATTTACTTTAAATATAACTTCAGTCTTCAATGTCACTGAATGGAAAACCAAAAATGCCAAAAATATAAACATATTTAATCTGGATTTTAAAGAGTTAAAACTGACCCCAACGCCCCCCACTCTCTGTCCATTTAAGGCCACGCCTCCAATGCTTTTTGCTGGAGGACCAAAAGTGCCAGAGGTGCCACTTTTTAGTGAAATTAACCATTAGTTTGTCAATGTTTCACACCTGTTACGGTTGCAAACCATGTGCAAAGCTTTTTTTGTTTTTAAATCAGTGTCGTTGAAGGCTTCAGCTGAGTTTAACTGCTGTGACATCAGCGGAGGTCTTAAGTAAGTTTGATACGAGTCACACACACTGACTGCTGCTGGAAAATCACAACAAAATAATAGCGCTTTTCAAAACGGAATGCAACACCGCGAAAGCATGGAGCCTAATATGCTTTCTCTGCAGTCCAAATAAAGTGCGATGCGCAGAATGTGACGAGCGTGCAAACAAACATACATCCATACAAATTCCCCATTCAACGCACTAGTAAGGGCTCATATAATTTTTAGTTCAGATGACAGACGTCAATCCTGCCACAAAACATTCATGATTTTTCAAACATTGTAAAGACGACACGTCAGTGCCAAGTTATTTTAGCTTGAAGTTTAAATGTCACAATGACACATGCTGCTCACTGAACAAACCTGATCACTGTTGACTTCTTAATAGCAGAGCAGAGAGATTTTACTATTTAACAAAAGTCCACTGAGGAGTTCAGGTGAATTCTGAGGGCAAAAATGTGATGTGAATTTTAATTATGGAGCTCACATTATTTGAGACACATTTGAGCTGTGAGACATTTGTCCCTTTGGAGGTCTTCCAAGTTTGTCCAAGTAGGAGCAGTCCCTTGGATAGACCCAAAATACTCTGAAGGGATTATGTGTCCAACTTGGCCTCGGAACAGCTTGACTTCTCTGAGGAGGAGAATGTGGCTGCTGCCACTGAGACAAGTGGTGGGAAATATTGGACGCATGAACAATTTGCACAAAAATCAAAGTTTTTAGACCAAAAAAAAACAATTATAAAACTGAGAGGGAGCAAGATCGGACTCATCCTTTTTTGGTTTTGAATGAGTGTTTTTTTGACAGGCATCATCTTTCCTGTGAAATATCGAGCCGTCTCGCTCTTTACATGACATTTTTCTGTTTGAATCGCACTACCCCGAGTCCTATGCGAATCATGTGTACAAATTTCTAAATTTAGCGTAAGAGTGAAATTCAGTGTTTAAAATATTGAGTAACTGCTTGAGGAATTAGAGCTGCATGAGAAGTACATGAGAATAGTTTATTCTGGAGCCTACACCTGCATTGTTTATATTATATTGATTGTGGATCAGCACAATGGACTAGGGTTTACCCATGTGCCAAATTTGTTAACTTTGGGCCCAAGGTCCTTGGAGATAATGGGCCCCATGTTTGTGATCTAAAGTGCACAGTTTAAAGAGCATAGCACAAGTGCATTCAGGGAGTGGCCAACTCCACTTTACTATCTGAGCACAAAGTAAGGTGCAGGGTGCAAAGGGGTTGTATTTTGTCTCTTAATTAATCATGGGTGTGTTTTAGGCGGAGCATGAATTAAACCAGTCAGTGTCGTCTGTTATTGCCTTTAAGAGCTGAGTTCCACTGGAACCTGAGACATTGGTGTCATGATTCACGTTTTTGGTTCTTATCTGTTTTCATTATTGTGTTGTCCTGGCTCATTTCTGTGTTTCTTTGTGTGTCATTTGGGGTTTTATTCTGCTTTCTGTTTCGTTAGTATTGGGTATAATTGTCTGGTCTAGTTTTTTACAAGTGTCTTATTAGTTCCTGTTGTATTTCTAAGTTTCTGTTCAGTTTCAGATTATTTTCTATGTTTTGCTCTGCTCTATCTGTGTGTGGTGTGAGGTCTTTCTCTCTTGCTCCCTCTGGTGTCCAAAGTGTCTGGGTTTGCCATTGTCCTGGAACCAGATTAAGATCCAAGCGTTCAATGACTTCCTGAACCCGGCCATCAGAAGTGTATCTGTATGTGGTGAAAGTCTCAAACTTGTAGAGACATTCACTTCTTATTTCTGCGGTGATGTTCATGTCTCAGGGTCCTCACCCTTTGAAATCAAGAGACACGAGGACAGAGCTTATGGAGCATGAGGTCACTGTACAGAGAGGTGTTTGGTGATGCCAATATCTTTGCAGGAGAATGAAGGTCCAAGTCTTCACGGTTCCTGGTGCTTCCTGTCTTACTTTATGGTTGAGAGACTTGGATGCTAACCAATGACCTAAGGTGATGACTGGGTGTCTTTGGGACTAGGTCTCTTTGAAGGATCCTTGGGTATCGCTGTTACTCAGGGAGACTAAGATGAGGAGTATCACTTGCGTTGTGAGAGAGTGTCAGCTACAACATTTTGACCATGTGGTGAATTTCTCTGTGCATAATGCAGCACACAGGTGTTTCAGTGTTGAGGATCCCTGTGGCTGGAGAAGGACGCCCACATTTCACAAGGGTACTTTCGAGAGGAGAGGATGGACTGGTTGTCTCCCTGGGTGGTTGCCATCCAGGAGCCAAGGCGGTTCTGTAGTGTGGTCAAAGCAGTTACGTCAAGCACCAGTGTATGCTCCCTGACCTGATCTGAAAATGTACAGTTTTTCACAGTTCTGGATCGTTATCGCAATCAAGTGCATCTGAATACATGTTGGTACTTTTCAGAGTATTTTCTTTTGTTTTTGTCCTTGTAAAAGCTACGCAGACATGTATATCCCTGTTAAACATGGCAGATGCATTCACTCCACTGAGTGTCCTTTTAGTTTGGTATTACTGAGATTGCAGGCAAAAAAAAAAAAGTTATTCTTTTATAACATTTGTCTTTTGTCAGTCTTCTTTTATAGCACATACAATAAAAGGACAACTTTAAGTTGTATATATTTTTTGTTCCATTACCCAAAATTGCTGGATCCTGCAAGTTTAATGTGGGCGCAACAGTTCTTGCCAAAAGTGCCAGAGTTGATCTGGACGATCGCATCCTGTATTTGAGAGGTTCTAGCACAGAGCGGAGCCAGAGCAGCAGGAGACACAGGAAGCTGGAAGAACGCTTCATATTGGAGAAACTCGGCACAGCTGAAGAGCAGCTTGCTTTGTTGTTGTAGAGCAGACTCGGCTCGCTTTTGTAAGACAGCAAGCGGTTGTTGTGAGATGTGTGGAGGACAATCTGGGAACTGCGGCAAAGAGCTGCAGTGCATTGCAGCAATATTTTCCCAGCGGTGCAAGGTTTCGTAATATGTTTTTCATCTTCTTGTCAGCCTTCAATTAAAATCCCCGCTGGAATGCATTGATAATACTTAGGTCTGTCATAAGTGAGTCTTGCAGAAATCCTCACTATGAATGATACTTATAAAGGTTAACATCCCCGCCTTTTACCTGTTATCATTCCAGCGTAGCTTCAGAGATCAACTTTTAATACTTTTTCTGCTCAGCAAAGTCCATTATTCAAAGCTGACCGCCATCAGTGCTTTTTGGTCTGCACCGTGAACACCTCCGAACATTAAGGAATGGAAACCCTGAGCCAAATTTAATGAATTCATCTGATGGGTTACAACAAAGTGAGTTTTTGTGCACAGACAGGTTCTGCAGACTCATTTGCAGAGGTGAGCGGATCCAAATTGAGGTCAGGAAAAAGATAGTGACGCTATCAGCCAATTCATCTCCATTAAATGAGCCTTTTTAATTAAAAGAGAAAGAAAAGTCGGTCTGAGGTATACTCTCCCCATGCCAGATACTCAAAGAAGTGGGGAAAGAACTGCTATTTTAGTAAAACCTAATCATTTCATCTGCATTGGCATATATTTTTTTATGAAAATAAGGTCAGCTGGGCATTTTATCAGTTCTTAAGTGGTTTTTGATGGGTGGTTTGAATAATTGCCTTGCTCTTTTTTCTTTTTTTCTTTTTTTGTGCTTCTTCCAGACAGGGTAGCAGATTAATGTAAGACTTCTTCATGCAGCAGCACTTTTTTTTGACAAATT
>OMMV01043730.1:3250-14532 GCA_900302635.1 Chatrabus melanurus | reverse complement strand
TACTGAGCAGGATGGAAACGGCTCCGGCCCAGTGAAACCCCATGTGGTTTTAGACAGGATGTAAAGAAATCCAGCCACAGCAACAGGATGCAAAGACATGAAAACAGGAAAGTACTGCCGCTGCCCAGTGCTTTAAGGTTCAGTATGTATTTCCAGAACCAGGAGCAATTTTATTTTGACTGAAAGCAGCACTGTGTTTAAAAAAACCAAAAAAATAAAAAAAAAACCCTTCTGTCTCATTTTAACATCAAAGAATAAACAGAATAAATCTTTTTGTACTGCCTGTGCAGAATAAAATCTAGATAAAATGCATAATTTTGTGGCTCTGTATGAATTAGTGGATCAGAATTAAAGGTTACTAAGATTGACTGATGTGACTCAAATATTGGTTTATTACAGATAGTATTTTAACAAGAAGTTTTTAGGTCATAGTCATCCTAAGTGATGTATAGTAATACACGAAATACTCTCCCTCTAGGTGTACACATGGTTGTGTGCATTCATTATAAAGTAATAAAGAATGTGGAAGTCATAATAGAGTATTTGCTCATACATAGCTCGCTCTTTGTGTTGCTTTTGCTTACACTTCAATGTTTTGTGGGCCAATGTCATCTGATTGTACTGGACCCAAGGTCATCTGACCACCTCGGTCCCCGAAGGCTTCTCACCATGTGACCAAAGGAGAAATCGAATGTCCTGTGCAGCAAGAACAAAACAATGTCAATTTCTCTGCTGATTCAATTAGGGAAACAGAATGTGTGAGATAAAGCTCCTGTTATTTATCATGGCTAAGATAAAACTCAATATTGAGCTATGTTAATTGAAGCTCTGTAGCCAAAACCAATGACTTTGGGAAGCAACATTTCCACAAATACTATCTACATACCAAGATCAATTGTTCAAAGGGCAAGTACACATGGGCTATTTTTAAGGCACCATTTTCAGAATAAATCCTCATCAATATAAAACTTCAGTCATGATTAACTGTAAAATAATATTTACTGTATTTTACGGACTATATACATAGGCGTATTAGTCGCATCTGTCCAAAAATGCTTTCATGAAGAGGGAAAAAAAACATGTTACATCGGTCTATAAATCACATTTATTTTTGAAAAATGGTGCTACTGTTTCATGCAACAAGAAGCAAAATAAATTCATTTGGCGCATCATTTATTTATTTCACAAACGTGTTAGCAAGCAGAAGCTAAGGGACCAATAATGTGACTGTACGAGGCACAAAGAACTCAAGAGTAAACTGCTTCTTGTCACCACTGAACAGACAAAAACAACGTGTGCACATTTACCTCACTAAATATTAATAAGCTTTTTAAAACGATTATTCAGTTGGCATTGTTTTAGCCTAGCCATCCTTCTCCGTTGCAGTTCCAACTGTCCCACAAAGCACAAACAAGTCAAGAGTGCCGAGTAGTATGGTTATTCCCTGTCTTTATTCAAGAGTAGTGGCGTAACGGATCATAGTTGATCCGTGATCTGCATGCACCGCCCCTCACGGTTTGGCATGCATATGATTCGCAGATTAATTGCAAAGTTTACATAATAGTGTGAAGTACAGATTTATTGTCATGTTAACTTGTTTTTAAAGTAGTAATTGTGCAAATATCTATGCAGATGTCAGTGATATCAGTCAATGATCTGATTATGAGTGGAGCAAAAAGCTGCGCGTTTATGGGATTATATTTGTGCCACCTTCGTGAGCGCGCAGTGGGTTGGAGCGCAGTCACCTCCCCGCACACAGAGCAGAGGATCAGCGCACACAGGACATATTTCTGTTTACTGAGATTAATATTTTCTCTTCAAAATATAATTTATGGACTTAAGGCCCAGTGTGCGCTCATGAAGGTGGCACAAGTATAATCCCATACGCGTTCACGTGAATGGAGCGTGATAAAAGCAGACAGACTGTTGCATTGCACTGCTCGTGCTCAGTTAAGAGAGAGCCTGTGAAGCCAGACACACGTTGTGGTCAAGCACGGCAATAATTGCTAAGAAATATCAAGAAGATGAGGACAAAATGTGCGCACTGATCTCGCTGTGATCATTCAGATCAGGGAGTGTGTGCTGTGCCGCCCGCAGCTGAGGGCTGAAGAGTTCACTGAGCTTCAGAAAAAGACAGATGTTTGCCGACTTTTGCAGAGTGGTATTTATCCTGAAAGTGCTCTTGAAATAAAGTTATTACTACCCTCTCACCAGACGGTGTTTACATCCTCAGTTTTTTGAAAAAGAATTTGAAGTTATAAGCTCAGGTCTGCTTTGTTTTCTTTTTTAATTACTTTTTGTGACGTTGACAGAGGCTATTTTCATTCACCAATACTGTTCATATTACATTTTGAAATAAGAATTCAACTGTATTTTAAAATATTATTTAAACATTGGACACCTTGAGTTCATTCATTCATTGATTTTCTAAACCTGCTTATTACAGTTAAGAGTCACGGGGGGCTGGAGCCTATCCCAGCAGTCATTGGGCGAGAGGCGGGGTACACCTTGGACAGGCTGCCAATCTATTGCAGGATGACACCTTAAGTTCTTTTTAAAAATGGAAATAAAAGTTATATTTGTCACCATTTCTTTTTTTTTGCTGACCCGATCCAATCCATGACTTAAGGCGCAGTCACACTATGACATTTGGGCCAACGTGGGTGAACATATTTGCAAACGTCGGTGTCCGTTGGCCTCTGCTGGACCTCCGCTGGCTGCCCCCGGCCTCCCCTGTTCTAACAGAGTCATTTGGCTCATATTTTGCACACAAAAAAGAGAGCCTGTTGCCTTAGCGAAACAAAAACTGATAGGACATCTTGAGCCATCAATCAAATTCTCTGCTGATCTGCTGCTGCATTACAGAAAAAGGCTCTCAAACTAAAAGCCCTCCAAGAACTGACAATGTCAAGATGTGAATTAGTTTTACTTTACCCCAGAAGCTACCTTGTGATTTCATCTGATGTATTTCTGAATCGCATGGCCATAAAATGTTGTGATTGGGATATTTCTTTATGCACAAGATAAGCTCGCCACAAATATGCTTTTATTTACAATTCGTTGAGAAATGGCAATTACAAAACATCACAAACACTGCTTTCAGGGCGCTGGGCCTGACACCAGGATGCTCCAAGTTTAATATCTGTTCTTAAGACACATATGACCATATAGGCATAGTAAAAGAAAAAAACTGCACTAATGATATTTTTCTTATGTTGACTTGCATGCATTTGTTTTTTGTTTTTTTTGATTTTTAGTAAAGAGCAAAATAATTCAGCAACATCCCTGTGATGCCCTGTACAGGTAAATTCTTAACCTTGTTTTTTTTCTGAGTGAGCACTGACACATCATTGTCTCTTTGCACAGCAGGAGAGGAAATTGTAAGAAAAAAAAACTTTGAGCCCTTCTGCAGGCTTGGGATTGAAGGCACAAATTTAAATTCTGCTGTGCAGAATGCTGGTCAAACATCTAAGTGAAAAGAATGAGCTTATGGACTGAGATCAATGCATTCCTTTTTAGGCTTAGAAAGAGTAAAGAGAGAAATGTGCTTCCATTCCTATCTTATTTGTATTTTCTCTCAACTCTTTGAAACTGTTTCTTCTACCATTGTGTTTATCCCTTACACACACACACACCAATGTTTCTCCTTTTGTATGACCTTGCAAGGCGTGTGTGCAGTATAATCAGTAGGTATGGATGGGTGAGACTGGTTCCACACAAGCCAAGGTGTTTCAGTCAGTACTCTATATGGTTATGTTTATCTTTTCCAATTCATTGAAACTGCGCTGTTATTTAATATTTGCAATAACTTCTATTCTGTTTGTTCTGCTTTGTATAATGTCACTGAGCTGTAACACAGACAAATGCAAAATTATATTGCTTTGAGTAAGTGTGTGTTTCTGCTATTATTAGATGGAGAAATCATGAACTCAGTCTGTGTTTTGGTTAACTCTGCAGCCTAATCCTTTGAAAGACTTTCCCTAGTGAAAACTCCGGTCATTGAATTCATTCTGTGTTTTGGATAAATTCTGCTGCCAGAAATTGAGCGTAGCGTAGTTCTGGCAGGCCATATAAGTCAAGTTCAGCCCACATCAGCTGACTTCCGCATACATTTCAATTGGTTCATTCCTTATAAAGTGGCCTACTTAAATGCTAAGCCAGCATAGCTGCTTCCGCGGCAAAGCTGAATTGCACGCGTGCATGCTCTGGCTTACCGCCCGCTGCTCATCGCGCCTGTCGGCTGCTATTGATAGTTCCGCTGTGCGTCGGAACGCCGTTGCTCTGCGCATAACTGCTCCCGCTCATTCGCCGCACTTCTCCAGCTGCTCTGTGGTCCAGGTGACCGCCGCGGGCGCGGCTTCATCGTGTCAGCCTTGTCAGGATTGCTGTCTTCCCTCGCCGGCTGGGCCGTGCCGCCTCGCCAGGGACCACGCTCGTCGCGTGTGGTGCCCACCACAATTTGGAGTCTGGTCAGATTCTTTCACTCGCTCACTTTTTCCCGCGCCGGCGGGTTTATTTATAATTCTCACGGCTTCGCTGCGAGACCGGCTCCTGTGGCGCCAACTGATGTCACCTGCCTGACATTCTCCCAAGGAATTCTGGGAGTTGTAGTTCGGCGCCTCAGTCCCGCCTTCCTGCTGCATGCTCTCCCGGTCTCACATGCCACCTGCTGGCAGGTAATGTCATTTTTCCACTAAATTAAAAAAAAAAAAAAAAAAAAACTTGCTGCTGTGCTCAGAGGCACTGTTTGTGGGGCTGTCTCTGTAATAAATGCTAATGACCCCTGCTTTCTAGAAACCGTGGCTCTGCCTTAATGACAGTGGCTTCGTGGGGTATGGGAATGCCGATTGTGACGTGTATCCTTCCCGTAGAGTTCGGCTGGGCTCTAACTAGCTGTCATTACTGATCTGGTTATGAGTTTGGGGGAACTCTGTTTCATGAATTTCATATATCATTCGGCAAAGCTGCCATGTTTAAGCAGAGCCTGGCTTTGGTCGTAGTCGTCCAGGCTAATTGGCACATGATTTGTGTGAGGTTAAACTCTCTCCTGCTCGCTCTGCGGCTCCTTCTCTCACTCCTCAGTGCTTTGCCAAATGTCCGTAGCTACGGGCCAGCCACTTGCATCTTTGCATGCCCTCCAGCAGAGGGGGCTAAAGTACTTTCTTTTTATGCCTCCCATGGCTTCCGCTTTACTGAAAGTATGGCGAGTTTCCTCATGGTAAAGCCGTTCCTGCTTGCAGTAGTTGTGGTATCAAACATCCGCAGTCAGTGTGCCCACGGCGGGCCGCATTTTATCAAAGGACCTACTGCTCGTATTCCCTGCCCCTGAGCTGGGGACTGCACTGGGAAAGCATCCTGATCGCTGTTCTGTCACTTATTTGATCGCATGATTGGTTCCGGGTTCGGGCTGGTTGACCTCGTTGCCTAAAGTATGGTTTTCTAGCATTGACTTGATTTTGCTTTGAGGGCACCTGACATGGTCACTATGTTCCTGGACAATGATGTTAAATTAAAAAAAAAAAAAACTGCTTCTTTCTTGAATTACATTTCACCAACTATGCCCAGAGGTTGAGCCATTTAGCCAAAGCTGCCCCCTTTCACTCTGACCGTGTGAAATGAAACGCCGCCTGGCAATCTCCCACGCTCTCTGCTGCTCACTATATGTGGTTGGCTCAAATGTGTATGATTCTGCATGGTTTCTCGTCACTTCCATTTGTCCAACCTTCTCCTTAACTATTTTGCCTGTCAATATTTCCATAGTTTATAATTTTATAGTTCACTGCTTTGACTCCTACAATGCAGCTATCCTCCGTTTAAGGACTGGTTGCAGGTATCCAGATCCACTTGCACTGTATGGATGCCTCCAGCCCTCTGGACAGCCCATCTAATCTATTCACCTCCTTTAACTCTGTTGACGAGAATCCACAGGGCAATGTTGTTTCTCCCTCTCCTACACACACATCCACCCACTCACACACACACGCATGCACACATAAATCACCTTACGGATGGGTGCTCTGGTTCTCATACAGTCCTTCTGTTTGAAACTGTTTTCCTCATGGGTTCTTAGAGGTGAATTCATTGCACGCACGGACTTTTGTCCTTCACAGGACCCCACAATAGCTGGTGTTTCACTTAACCCTCACGGTGTCGCCATAGTCTTCTCACTTCAACCAGGGGGATACAGGATGTTCTTTCTAATTCTGCTTGTGTCCTCTATCTCCTATGAGTCGCTATCAAAGACGCAAACCTCGAGCCAGCAGACTGGAGCCTCTCTTCGCCGCAGGGAACGGGAATTCTGTGTCCGGAGCTTGGTTGCCGCCCGCCTTTGCTTCCTCTGCCAGGCTGTGGGTTCCCACATGACCGCTGTGCGGCTCGTTCATCCTGCATAGGCGCAGCAACAACTGCACTATCTATAGCTGCTGCTTCCACCCTCATGGCAATGGGCTGATCCTCTTCTGCCTGTGGGCCTTGCCTCCGGCCTGAGGCTCCAGCCATCCTCAGTGCTCCAGAATCTCAGAGTGCTTCTGATCCGCTGGCTCAGTAATGTTTGTTGTGTATATATGTTCAAGCTCCCCTTGTTGACTCACTAGCTGCATTTACCTTAACCGGTACACTACAACTTAATTACAATATGTGCCATTTAGTCTAATTTGCTTTCCACCCAATTCTTTTGCAACTTAGTTGCCATACATGTCATTTATTCTTAATTTGCTCGGCTAGCTCCTCTTGCTCTTCCATGCAAGGCCTCAGAGGTCTGCCCGATGTTGTTGTTTTGGGGGGTTTTACTGCCTTCCTGCTTTGGCCTTTCCATGTAGCAAATGGAGGGGGCTGGGAGGAGCTCTCTCTGCCTATAGGCATTTCCACAAGTGTGTGTAAGTGTGGGGAGGTCTCAGAATCCAGAGCTCAATTCTGTTGAGTTGGTTTGATAGTGCTGTTTGCTGCCTCTGCTGCTGTTTGCTGCACATTTCTACATGGACAAAATTGGTGGACGGACCTACTGTGCTGCTGGCTGTGTCGTGCCTCATTATTTATCAACTAAAGGTCATAATTTGTTCTGTCTGTAGTGAATTTAATCAAGTGTGCTTATAGTCTGTTAGTGCTAATACTCACCATGACATTTTGCTTTTAGTTAATTCTGTTGTCTTATTATGTTACTCGTGTGTGTGTGTGTTGGTCATTTTGGCTGATATATCTCTGCTCTTTGCCTGAGGTGCTGAGTTGGTGCTGTTGAGGAAGAGGAGGTGTACGTGGCAGGATTTGGACCGCGGGTTGGTCACCAACTGTCGGACCCATAACTGTCATCTTGGCAGTATCCCATGGATTCGAGTGCACAGAGGAGGGCTGGACCTTGTGGCTATCAGGACACTCATTCCTTCTTTCTGTGCATGTTTAACAATTCTTGTTGTGCTTTGTCTTATTCATTTGTTGTCATTGGTAGTATGACCATACCAGATGGTCACCCCTCTAAGTCTGGTCTGCTTGAGGTTTCTTCCTATATTCATAAACACCCAGGGAGTTTTTTCCTTACCACTGTTGCCATTGTGCTTGCTCAAGGGGTGGGTAAGGTTAGACCTTACCCTCGTGAAGCGCCTTGGGGCGACTATGTTGTGATTTGGCACTATATCACTAAATTGACTTGACTTGAGAATGGCCGCAATGCGACATACAATGTGTAACAATTGAGATACAACTTTGTTGTAGTATATGTCATTTAGTCTTAATTTGTTTTCCGTCCAAATTGCTCAGCTAGCTCTTTTGGCAGGCCTCAGTGGTCTGCCCAGTGTGGTCATTTTGGGGGTCTTTACTGCCTCCCTGCTATAGCCTTTCCATGTATGCACATGGAGGGCAGAGAGAGAGCTCTCTCTGCTTATAGGCATTTCCACACATGCGTGTGGAAGAGTGGGGAGGTCTCAGAATGGCCACAATGCAAAATACAGAGTATATAATAATTGAGATACAACTAGTTGCAATACACTTTGTTTTAAACCAAGTTTTTGGTGGTCTCAGACACGAGCACTTTCTTGTGACTGGTGATATTAATGTACTAGCTCTGCGCCTGACCACACTTCACTTTTAGAACTACACACCCATGGGCGCACATATGAGCACCAGTGGACTTGCTATTTAAAGAGCATGTGTGCTTGGTGTGAAAATAAGAATTGTGTCAGTTGGAAACCGTTTCATTGAGCTTTGTATTGCTTTGCGCCATGTGGAAGATAGGGGCCTTTATTTTTTGGGAATGTCATTTAGACAGCTTTCATAAACACCTATCAGTCAAAAAGAGGTGTACATTTCACTAATGCCACATCATCCAACACATGGATGATTTTGTACCCTGCAGTCACCTGTACTGAAAAATTATTAACTGATATTGTCCTTGTAACAATGCTGATTCAATGACTTTGAATAAACAGCAGGGGGCAACTGCTGTGATGGAGGGCAAACAATGGAATTAATAATGTTCTTGTTGCTATTGTTTAATGCTTTTATATAGACTGCTTCATTTCCTGCTGAGTGGAGAAATCAACATGGAAAAATTACCCGAAGCAACAATGGTTCTATGGTATCACTTACAGCCTTCTAACAGGCTTTCTTGTGTGATTTTGATGAGATAAAACATCATCTCAGATATACTGGATGGCAGAAAGAGGACAAAAGATCACCAGCTTGTCTAATGGATATTTTCAGGGTGGTACGTGAAAGTTGCTGCTGTGGCTGTCGTCTTACATTTGACTACATGTGGGAATGGTCTAATCAGAGACCATTCCCAAACCAGCTACTCCTAATTTGTTGACGTACACGTGTCAAAATGGCTGTAGAGTTAAGTACCACAATTCCTATCAGAGAATTAGAGCGTATTCACAGTAGGCCCTGGTGCCTTACACCGGGCCGAAGCATGACTTTCCTCCCGTCCCTCCTCCCACGTTGGCCTGCACTCACACTGCACTACACATTCCGGCCCGAGCACATCTACGTCAACACAATGTGATGTTTGTTTTGTGAAAGAGTGCTCTCCCACACACCACAATAATGGAGTATACCACTGAAGCATCACTGGGTTTAGTCCTATTCGGATGAGATTTACTTCATACAAGGAGGTGAATAAATATAATACTTATTATGACTGAATACCACAGGATAAGAAAGCTTGATATAAATGACAGAGATGGGAGTTTTTCTTTGTTTTCAGCTCTGAAAAATGGATTCATCTCGACAGTCACTTTTTATTATCTAGCTTCAAGTTATATATCGGCTAAACGTTTTCTTATTGTTGGCTGTGTGTGCTCCGCAGAGGTGTGCAGCAGCACGCGCTCCTTATGGCCAAAGCGGAGCAGGTAGTCTGAACACCTCTCAGACAGGTACAAACAGACGTGTCTTGTCCCACTGGCTTTGGATTTGTTGTTTATCTGCATGCAGAGCCGTGGTCTTCAAAGCAGGTCATCCAAACATGCACAGTATGTTTTCCAAATGGCACTGGCTACAGGTACAGGAGACAAAATGCCTCTGATTGGCTGATTTTTGTCACGTGACAACTCCCGTGCCATCCCTTTTCCTCAAGTTTCTACGGATACAACTGATTCGTTAACCCTAACTCCCTAACCCTTACCCTAACACAAATCCTGATCCACATGAAATTCTTCCCCTTGTGTACACACGTTTGTTGTAGCGTTGTCCTTCTCATAGCGTACCTGCAGAATTCATAGTTTGGGATACGTCTCCTGTACTTGTATTCACTTCATTTCAAAATGCATCTTTACGCACCTCCATGCTTGAGATAAATGTGGAAAACTCCTATTCCAGAGACTTGTGTTCACACGGGATTAATATAACCTGAGGTAATTTCTATGGGTCGTTTTACAGACGGTAAAAGGCTCTGAAGTACTGGCATGGATGCGTGCAGTCCGTATAGCACATTCAGATGCAGCACAATACTGAGGATTTTTGGTAATAAATACTTCACCGCACCTCCACATATAAAACCTGTCCCATCTGAATAAATTATGCAATAAGGGATTTATCAATCAATCAGTCATACTGCAGGCATGTTAACATTGTTATGGAAGCAGCAGATAACGAAGAAATATTTTGCCGCTTTGCTCACTGACTGTTCATCAATAAGGTAAGAAACCAGACCCGTTTTTAACCCAAATGTTGTTGAATGAATTGAAGACTGTATTATCCAAGTAGCAAAAATAATATTAGCAGTACTTTTGTTAAATAGAACAGTCACGTCAGTGACATGATGTTCGAGTTCCGTGCTCTGGCATTGTTTGTGATCACTTTACATGTGGTCGCGCCCAGCTGGACCATGCCCCGGACCACCTCTGCAATTCAGGCCAGCGTGCTGTCCCCGGCCATGGCCCAGAGCACTCACACGAGTCAAACAAACTGGACTCTGGCTCGGACTGCGGGCCAGAGTGCATAATGTAAAAACACTCTTATCCAGCTCTGGATGCCAAAGCATCTTCTCAAAAATCACTATTGATGATGCATTTATTGTGGTGGAAACGTTGACAGAGTTTGATTGGCAATACAGACATAGATGAAGAGGTAGCTCAGCGTCTACCCAAAGCATCACCAGCTTTGGGTAGACGCTGATGTTGGAGAAGAGAGAAATGACTACACTGTCATTTTACTGAGCAGTTATTCTGACCTCACTGCTACATGCCAGCAAAACATGAACAACTGATCATCACCACATGAAACAACTAAACCACTTCCATCTTTATCCAGATGTATGATGATCATCAAATGGCAATATAAGGTGGCACTAAAGTCCTTGAACTAGCCAAAATGAGTGCATGTTAAGTCCAACGTGTGCTTGCCTGGGCATGTAGGCTGTATCTCAGATGACAGGATAGCTAAGGTGCTTTTTTTCTGAACTGTGGTGTTGAAAAGAAAAGTGTAAAGAGTAATCTTAAAACGTGCCAAAGCAAAAGACACCTGGGAAACTGAAGCCAGCAATAGGCTGTCATGGTGTGCATAAATCAACATTAGCAAACATCAGCTTAAAGCCAGCTGTAAAGCAGGAAGCAAATTGAAATGGCAAAAGCAAAACACCTTAGCCTCAACCACCATGCAATCCTGACCCACACTGTACATGTCTCGCATGCCAATGCACAATAAAAATGCAGGCTTGAGTTTACTGTGGAATGTGCATTTCCTTACGCAGCAGACAAAACATATGGTCTTCAATTCTCAGCACACAAATTTATTTATTTATTTTTTTTGGGGGGGGGGGGGTTTTGGGGGGGGGGGTTTTGTCAAAAAAAAAAAAA
>OMMV01043688.1:0-10297 GCA_900302635.1 Chatrabus melanurus | reverse complement strand
CCCCCCCCAAAAAAAAAAAAAAAAAACACTAAAGAAACCCATGAATTTCCAGCAAAGGGTGTGTGTCTTATTATGCAATTGTGGAAAATTTAAAAGTAGCATTGCAGAATTTGTGTGTGTGTGTGTGCGCGCGCACCCAGTTTTTTTCTTTTTTGACCTTTTACATATTTTGAAATTGTTCAGTATTCTGAAAAATTTCATTTAAGCAGAGATTCCGCTGCTGTGAGACCATTCACTTTTTGATCAGTCACGCTTTGACCTGTGTTGAGGTCAGCCTGCAGAGTCACAGCACTCAGTCTGACACATTCTGTCACAGATGCAGCTCTGGGTCTTCAGCTATCTTTACTTTGAACTTGAAGGCTTTTTATGTCTTTAAACCACCAAACCGTCTTGTCCAGCATGGATGCCAAATTTACCTGACAGAGATCAAGAGTTTACTAACTGTCGGTGAGAGGAAATCAGAACAATTAACAGTGATCAATTTTATACAGTATTCTACCATTCTCCCTCATTCTCTCCACTTGTGCATTCAATTAAAACAAATGGTAGGGAATAGGATGGAATTAGTGTTTGTAATATAAAATAGATAAAATAATCAAGTTGAACTGCATTAATCATGTGTTCCAGATTGTTTTGTGTGCATTTCCTTCTTGGCTTCTTGGTTGCACCGTGATAAAAGGATGGAGGGGTTAAATGTTTGTCCAGCTGAAACAACACAGTCAAACTCCTTCTCTGTGTCTCTGTAGCCCAGTCGTCAGAGCATAGCGCCTAAAAATAGCTGCACTGGCTCCACGCCCCTGGCTGGGGGACAGGTCAAATTATGAAGGAAGATGAAAAATTTAAAGGCACAGGCTGCTTGGCCACAAACCCAGCCCTGCATCAGTGGTCACAGAGAACATTTGACTTGACTTTTATGGGATGGAGTCAGATTATATTAGCTATGGATTTTGGGCAGTTGGAACGTAATCGAAAGAGTTTCACAGCAATTTTCTGTTATTGGTCGCTGATGCACAAACTGTTACTCATGGTTATAGATTCAGGGTCCTGAAGGCTGTTCTGATAACCTGTAACATCTGTCTCTCTGCCAAAAAAGTTGACTATCAATATTACTGCAAATTTTTTGGTAATAATAATAATAATAATAATTGTAATCACCATCATCAAGGGGGGGCCACTGAAGGAGCGTTCGCGTCGCGGTCCCTGTCGGGTATTCTTTCCTGCGAATCCTTCAACTACACTGCGCTTCCTTGAGCTGTTGATGATTCCCAAGGTCGCCAGCACGGGTCCTTGTCAGGACCAGCCTTTTGTATTATATCATCCAACTTTTATTTGAAGCGCAGTGACTCGAGAAGAAGAAGACCATCATCAAGGTAGACATTTCATATCACTCTTTTGTAAACATTTTTTTGTTAAAGTAAAGCTCAAAGTCATACTTCTTGTTTTGCCTGAAATTTTCTCAGTCAAAGGTCACAGAAAAGCCATATCTTTAAAAAAAAAAAAAAAAAAAATCAAGGTCCACTTTTCAAATTGCCTATGTTTAACACTACCGATAAATTACAAGCAATGTATGTACTCTTGCACGTACAGACCCTGCATTCACTGTGGCCTTTTAACTATGAAGTTCATAAATTGACATGGATGCACATTCCTGAAAAGCCCAGCAGGGGTCAGTGCTCAGTAGGTGGCAACGCAGCACACAATGTTTTCCTTTTCATACAGATTTCAGAAGGAGTTTCCGAAACACGGGTGTCGCAATGGTTTGGAAAGATTATGGAACGGTGTTTTAAGTTAGTCATCACTAATTTGCAGGACCGACGTAAAGTTTTGGTGTCATCCCCAACAACACATTCCAGTGTTAAGCCACTATCTCACTGGACTTGCAACCGATTGGGGAGTGAGACGAATGGCCATTCGTCTAATTTGGTGCTCAATCTCAATGTAGTCTCAAATTATTCTCTAAGCAGTCGGAATCGGTATCCCCATTTGCTAATTAGTTGCTCGCCGCGATATCATTCGCCTGCGGATTTTGAACATGTTCAGAACCCTGGTGGCGAATGAACAACTGCTTATTTTCACTAACTTGTCTCTAACTATTCTCTAACTAGTCTTTGTACTCGCCAAGGAGTCTTCAATAGACCGCTATCAAGTCACCCCCCCGGTCTGTTTCAGTCGCCTGGTTCGGTTCATTTGCTGCAAGGTCAGATCATGGTTGAAATGCGGTTGCTGGTCGTTAGCAAGTAATTAACCAATTGAGGACGACAGACGTACGGCTGCTTAGCAAATACTCATCAAATATTCTTCAACAAAATGCCCAGCGATTGTCTAATTTGTTAAACGGTTGTCAAAAAGTGGCAAATATGTCGCCCCAATGCCGTCAAAAACTTGGCCAAATTCGTCTAGCAGTCTTCTGAAAATTCAATCGTCACAGTCACCAAATTGTCATTTCTCAATAAGATACCAGCCTTACAGTCCCATTCTATTGTATATTTCATCCCGTATGTCGCCACCTATTGGCCATT
This sequence comes from Chatrabus melanurus, assembly GCA_900302635.1. NCBI lineage: Eukaryota > Metazoa > Chordata > Actinopteri > Batrachoidiformes > Batrachoididae > Chatrabus > Chatrabus melanurus. The sequence continues at coordinate 7,778 of OMMV01043688.1, read as the reverse complement.
ATGTTTTTCCCTGCAGTTGCTTGCTTAATTTAATTTTTAATTTCAGCAGGTGACAGCCAGACTACATATAAATTGAACCACTGCTGTTTCTATTTTGCCATAATCCAACATCCACTAACCATCCAGCAGGTGGCAGACAAGTCTATGGGATATTACATAGACAAAATAAAGTTGCTTTATTGATTAATTTCCTGCATCAAAGTTTACCAAGGTCCAATTTTCAAATTGCCCATGTTTAACACTCTACAGATTAATTACAAGCAATGTATGTACTCATACATGTACAGACCCTGCATTGACTGTGGCCTTTTAACTATGGAATTCATAATTTGATACGGATGCACATTCCTGAACCGTCCAGCAGGTTTCAGTGTTCAGCAGGTGGCAGCACAGCACGCAATGTCTTCCTTTTGGTACAGACTCCAGAACGATTTTCCAAAACACGGGTGTTGCAATGGTTTGGAAATATTATGGGACAGTGTTTCAAGTTATCACTAATTTGCAGTACCGATGCAAAGTTTTGGTGTCATCCCCAACAACACATTCCAGTCTTACAGTCCCATTCTGTTGCATATGTCATCCCGTATTTTGCCACATATTGGCCATTATGTTTTTCCCTGTGGTTGGTTGCTTAATTTGTGAAGGCAGGCGGTGCATCCAGCAGGTGGCAGACACGTCTATGACATCATTGGGATATTACCGAGGCAAAGCAAAGTTGCATTTTCAATTTATGTGGTGCATCAAAGTTAACCAGCATCTAATCACTTCGTCATCATTATGTGCTCTTTTATTTTGGTGAGTTACAAGATGATGGCATTTACTGTTTTTGTGTTATTGCTAACTAGCTAGAATGGACGAGCTCACTCGCTCACCCACCCACTCATCTACGTTTTTACTGTGCAAGCCCTATGCTTTTAGCAGTGCAGGGGAAACCACTGTTGAAACTTAAATTTACATCCTGTTTTTGGGCTACTTCTTTCTAAGTTAAAGGTCACCAAGTACAATGTTACCCCAGTATATTAAAAATCAAGTTCTCCTTTTCAAATTTTTCATGTCAAAGTATCTTTGAGTACATGAGGATACTCAGTAACTTACACCTGGATTTAATGTCATGCAAGATAAACATTTGTAAAACTATAATGGTGAATAAGTAGTCATAGTTTGTGTTATTTCATAGCCTGATGACAAATTAAGTCACCACAGCATGTTTACCACAACAATATTGATTTTGATTCTGTATATACTGTATGTACATATAAGCTGATAATAAGTAAAAAAGTGAACACTACTGCCTCATTTCTCAAACAATTCCCTACATAACAAACAGAACACACTCGTCAATATTAATCCAGAAGATCAGGCAGCAGATAGATCACTGTTTAATTGTTTAATTGCTCGAGCAAAAATAATCCTGCATGTCAGCTTAATGTTGAATGATCATTAATTCTATGTGATGAGTATAGAATCTAACCACCTCTTCTTCTACTTTCGGCTGCTCCCATTAGGAGTCACCATTGCAGATCATCCGTCTCCATCTCACCCTGTCCTCTTCATCTTCCTCTGTCACACCAACCACCTGCATGTCCTCCCTCAGCACATCCATAAACCTCCTCTTTGGCTTCCTGGTGGCTCCATCCTCAGCATCCTTCTCCCTATATACCCTGGGCACTTCCTCTGCACATGTTATAGAATCTAACCACTAGAGGGACAAAAAACAGCTGATATTGGTGCTGATCCTGGCTTGATCCTAGAATGTGTATTAGGCCCACCAGAAAGGGTATCTGGCTGTAAAACCTTTGCTAAAATAACAAATGATGAGATTCATTCTTTCAGTTTCAAAAGCTGATTATATTTGCATACAATTAGTCTGATTTGACAGGTGTAACACAAAGACAAGCAGACCCAGACCATTTTAAAAATTTTATAATCATAATTTAACAAACAAAAAAAAGACAGTATATGGATATCTAAAAAATGTAGCGGCATCAATTCCTGATAATGTGATTTCTGGGAGGGTTTTAAATTTTCAAGTCCTTTACTGTCATTCAACAGCAGACACACATGATTTGATTGATGGGTCGGTGGTTCGATCAGTTTTTATTTATTTATTTTATTTATTTCCCGTGTGTAACGGGAAAACGGTGAAGCTGATGACATAGGAGGTTTTTCCAGTTGTGGAATAGGATGTTCTTATAGGATTTTTGTTTGCTTGATTTATTTATTTTTCGGGGTTTTTTTGCGTGTGTGTGTGTGCGTGTGTGTGTGCGTATGTGTGTGTGCGCAAAAATCAGTTTTGGCATAAAACGGACATCATGTCCATTTTATGCCAAAACAGGGATAACAATGGTGCCAAACCAATGGTACACAATTTTTTTTCTGCAGTTTGTTCAATAATTCCAAATCTTTCTGCAGTTAGTTAGAGTTAATCCAAAGAGCTTGTTTGTTGTGTTCCTGAAATAACCATTGTAAAAAAAATTGTCTGTCTGTGTACATATTTTAGTGTTTTTATTCATGATTATTGACCCTCAGAATGTCTAAACTTGAAGCCAGCTCATTTTCTTCAAATTTTACAAGGTTTTCCGTCAGTTGGTACAAATTAAATGACTCCTTTATCTTATGTTCAATAGTAATAAACCTTTTCTTTTGTGTGCCATTTGCTCAAAAACACCCATAAGTCAAGCGAACCTATTTTCATGATAAATGTGCAGTAAAACGTATGAAAAAGTAATGCATAAAAAATTGTACATATTCTTATCTATTTTTCAGTCAAATTTGTACATATCCCTTTTATTCCTCATCCAAGAATACAACAACAAGGTGGTAGATCATCTGAGCGCAAAAAACAAACAAACAAAAAAAAAAGTGGAAATTCATTTTATACTTATTATTATTGTTATTCTAAGTCTAACCCTCATGCTTGTTTCTGAATGCTAAATGTGACACACGAACATTAAATGCTTGTGAAAATTCATAGGAATATGCGTGAAATATCACGCTTAACTTTTAGTATGATATCATACAAAACGTGTCATGAGAATATGCTGCATTAAGGAAAAAAAATCCTGAAATCAATTATTATGTACAGCAGAAGTATGCAGGTGTCTTATGCACTCTGCAAAGTATTTTTTGACTTTGTATTTTTGTCTGTGAAGCGTAGCTATGCTGTAGTGTTTCGCTTGTTTTGCATTTCATTAAGTACCGTGGGACTTAATGAAAATGGACACGGTAAAGCCAGACGTGTTCAGTGTGACAGTTTTATGCAATTGCGAGCGTGAGCTTATGTCACATTGAGGTGGGTTTCCTTGGCCGGACGGAAGCATGCTTTCTGAGTGTAGCAGCAGTGCCCTGCATACATACTGAACCCGACACATGCACTGAGCTCATGCAGCGAGGTCACACTCTGAGTTTTAAATGAACACAGTGTTCATTTGCTGCAACGCTTCACTTAACACATCTTGCTGAGTATTTGTCTCATGCAGATTTCACCCAACAGCGAAAGAATTTGCATTCAGTTGTACTTGAAAAGCATCCCCCATCCCGATTACTGGAACTGGACTTTGAGATTTTATTTTTGCCTCTTTCTAAAAACTAAGAAATATATTATTTTGAGAACATTTAAACCATCAGTGTTCGGGACTCTTTGGCATAACAGTGCACAGAGGGGGAAGTTTTCCTCTATCAGGTGCATCAAGGTAAAAATGGATTTTTCCCCAGTTGTACCTGAGAGAACAAAATGAAGACATAAATAGAGTGACTGTTTCAACAAATCACAAGGGGGGAGAGAGAAAGAGGATGAATCAAGCCTCCATCTGCAGTGAGGGAGTCAGGAGACATGCCTTCTGGCAGGAGCTGAAGAAGACAGCTGTGTTTGGTGTGGTATTTTTAAACGCATCAATGCTGCTCCAATCCCCGCGCCTCGCCTGACCTATTTTTAGCCAGGGCTGGCCATTGTTCTATTTCTGTCACCTGTGGGCCACGCAGTTGTTGATTCACATGCAAATGAAGCTTGTTCCCTCCCTGGGCTTGCATTACTGCTTCGGCGAGGTGTTTCGGGCGCACAGCATTCCTCATTTGCACGCTCATAAGAGAGGAGCAGGAAGCTTCAGCTCCAGTTGGACATCTTCGAGCAACAGCACGTTTAGCGTGAGGATCGGGAGCAGCAGAAGGGCAGCCCTGCAGAGGGAGCGTGCGCTGCTGTGCAGAGGAGGAGGCAGAGGAAGGCAGAGAGCCGCCCGCTGAGTGGCTGAGGGGTGGCTCTTGGTGACAGGAAGCAGGAGGCTTGCGATGAGACCTGAGAGCTGAGTGGAGTATGCTGCAGACGATTTACGAGGGCGAGTCAAGTTTCTCCACAACAGAAAGGCGCGTTGGACACCAGCAGCTCTCCTACCAGAGCAAGATGCACAACGTGAACAACTCAGGTGATCATCCACGCCACTCCTGAGGGATCTCAGCTTTCATCCTTCTTTTTTTTTTTTTGTGTTTGCATTCCAGTTCCTTCTCACTGTCTCTCAATCCTTCTATCTACTATCTCACATCCTCTCACACATTCACTGTGTGCCCCCCTCTCTCTCCCTCTCTCTCTCTCTCTCTCTCTCTTTTTCTCACACACTCTCTCTCTCATTCTTTGTAAAAAAAAAAAGAGAACTCAAAGCCTCTCAGCACAGCAGCGTGGTACGATCAGGCACTTCTTCCTCAATCAAAGGTATTTACTTACTACGCTGACTCGTGTTTTTTTGCAGCTTTAATCCGGGCTCAAACAAACGTGCCATAGGCGAGTTAAAGAACTTGTTGTCACAGTGTATTCCACATACTTTGATAGCGTTCTTATCCTGCTGAACGCTGAAAGGAGGAAATGTGTTAAGGCTATTCTTAAACTATAGTTGCCTGGAGGGAGTCACCGTGAACATGAAAGGGATGTTATTTTGTTGGCTTCCATGTCAGCGAGCACTTTGGAGGCAACAGGAAAAACTGTGACACAAATACCGAGGGGACATCTGAAAGCTTTATTTGCTCTAGACGTTGACTGTTTTATTTTTATGCCGAGAATTGAATTGAAGAATACATGTCTGACATCACTGTGAGTAATGCCTATTCACCGTATTGACTCGAGATGAGTCACAGCGTGTTGCCCTTTGATTTCTTCTCAGAAAGCGGCTATTGATCAAACAGGGAAATTAGTACAAAGCTGACACGTGTTTGCGGAATGCTTACAAGGATCTGTCATACACAACATGGGCTAATCCATGTGATTCATTTGCAGTCTTATTGAACCCTCCCCAATCTATGTGTACACATTTTATTTCTGCATAAAGGACTTAATTTAAAATATATATACTTAGAAACAGGTGGTTAAAAACTAATACAGGAGCATGATAGCGAGGTGACACATGGACCAGGTTAATTGACTATCAGACAAGACACCGACTTTCTTCATGGCCTGTGAGTCAAACAACAGATAAACCGAGTGCCTGAATTCTGGCTTCTTGCTTATTCTGTGGGTCAGCTATTCTTAGGTGAGTTATTTTCAGCTTATGGCATTAGCCTGCTAAGATTAGGCGTCTGTGCGTTATCATTCCATCTCGGCTTGCTCCTGATATAACAGTGGTTTGGAACTGATATTTATAGAGAATTTAGACTTTTCCCTATTTAATTTCTTCTTTCCACTTCATCATAAATCACTTGACCGTGACTAACATTATCTGTCTAAAAATGCAATGTCTTTATATCAGCGCACAGCACAGGGGGCCATGTACGTGCGAGTGCAGACACATTAGACTTCAGAATGGCTCATACACAGTGTGTACAATAGTGTGGAAAAGTTTTACACATGCTAGGGTTTTGATAACAATATAGTTTTTGATGTGTTCATTCTTCATCAAGCAAAAATCAAATATGAAATGTCCAAGCATTCTTGTTCCAAAATAATATATAAACTAACCTATTATTACATCACAAACCTCATTTCAAATAAATAAATAAAAATAAAACAAACATCTTTTTTCTTTGTAGGTGTGCTGACCAAGATGACAAAAGTGTTATCAGTGGTCATCCAATAAAAATGTGAAAAACCTTATTAAACGCAAATCCAATTTCTTCTGAATTGCAAGAGAGCAAAAGAAATTATGTATTATTAAAGGTGAAACAGTATTTTTAGACTCTCCCTCTTTCTCGCTGTATGTACATATATAGTATTTTGCAAAACTCTTAAAACTGCTTCTGTATTTTTTTTTTCATGATTTCTCTTTATTAGTGTATCGGTGAAGGACCAAATATGAAATTTGCCAATGTTCATTTTAACAACAACAGTAACATTAAAGAGAATTATGTCTTTTTAATAAAGAAAGCAGTGTAAGTTATTAACAGAACATCTCAGATGAATAACACCTGATTACTTTATAGGTTTACATCCCAGTGCATGATTCCACAAAGACAGCAAACAGGGGATAATAATCAATGAATAATGAACGAATTGATCAAAATTATGTTCTTGTAAAACTATAGGATTGTTCCCCAAACAAATCAGTTTAAAAGTAAATGGTAGTCACAAGCATTGTGTTTGCCTTTAATGCTTAACATTCTTTATAAATTAATTGATATTTCAAAGCTTTTCATTATTTTTGCAGCATCTTTGCTTGATTAACAACTTTGTATAGTCATATTATAAATCCCCTGTTGTTCGGGACTGGACGTTGTGCCAGTTGGGCAAAGAATGCCTCCTTGGGATGGTAGTGCCAACCCTCCCCCTTGATTTCATAATGTTGTATGTATGTTCACCTATTGGAGACATATAATTCTACCCAAAATTGTTGCAAATGAAGCCCTACGAGGTCATTTTATGTTGTCCTTCAACCACAGACAGTTGCTGACATGCCATGTTGGGTTGATGACATCATGCACAGAGGTGGTGTCCCCTCAAAACTGACCAATCACAGCTCAGGATAACCCTTCCTTTTATCTTGCAAAAACAAAGCCAGCAACAACCATTAATACTACTTCTTGATTATACTTCTCACGAGCTCTCAAATGAGCCATCATTTGTCCGAATCTGTTGTGATATCAGTTGTGTTTTTACTCAGCTGACATCAAGTAACATTTTCCTGCAAATCGTCTATTTCTCTGCAGTATTTATTTTTATGCAATGTTGTCCTTGTTTATCATGGCAACCATTGAAAAGCCTGTTGACAAAACAGTCACACAGAATATTGTATAGAAGGAGGTTCTAAACTAATATATTTGTTTACGTATGCTTGAAAAAATTGTGTTGATGCAAGACAAGAGAATACAGTGGTGCTTATGTCTAAAAAAATTGTATTAATCCTTTACACCCCAAAACCTGTTTGAAAGGCATTTTTTGTAAAACAACAATAACAACAACAGAAACAAAAAGAGCCAAAATGACTGTTTATCATAGCCAGATACCATAATAAATAGAAATATCCTTGGGTTTTCACATTTCCAACTGTTAATAAACTAGCTATGTGCACCGAACCCTTCTGTCAGGAGAAATAACCGAATCGCAGCTTAAATTAGTGTTTTTTTTCCAAAAAATCACTTTGTTCTACATGTCTCATTTACAATTTTGGCAAAGGTAAACTATCTATCTATTGCTCTATCCAGATCCTGTAATAAAATAGATTCTCTGCAAATGTGAAGCCTTGAATGACTTGGTTGAGACCAACACTCGTGCAAAAAATTCAATGAATCTTTGACTAAATTTCAGGCTGATGCAGAGAGACTAGGACGGAAGGAATGGAGAGTAGTGGCGAGACAGAAAGCAG
>OMMV01043566.1:0-11827 GCA_900302635.1 Chatrabus melanurus | reverse complement strand
CCCCCCCCCGCAATGAAAGATAATTTCCAGTATTGTACAAAAGTGAAAATGACTGTAGTGTAATGTATGCTAATGTAATGAAGCTCTTGTTTTTTTTGTCATGCCATGCAATTTTTATTTTGTGAAAACAGCTGGGATTTTGAAATGTCTTTCACTGGCAAACATGCTTTCTGTTTAAGGTTAGCTGCCCTCTGCTGTAGGGCAAGCAAACTAGAAACTAGATGAAGAAAAGTTCAATTCATCTAAAAGATACTGAAAATACAGAATGCAGACTTTTGATTGCTGCCTCTTTTGTGGCTAGGTATGGATTCAGAGAATGAGGTTGAGAGCAGCAGTGATGCTGGCCCATCAGGAATGGAGGAGCCATCTGAAAGTGGCATATTTATGGAGTCGTCAGAGGCCATGTCTGCTGACAGCAGTGATGCTGCAGCCTCACATCCACAGGCCTCAGAGTCTGACTGCCATGTGGGACAGAGCTCAGAGGGACTTTTGGTAAGATTGTTGATTAAAGCCAAGACAATTAATAGTACTGTTTTTGTCATGAAAACATTTTTTGCCAAAGTTGTCATAATTTAACTGTTGTAAAGTTGATTGTCTTTTCCCTTCCCTGTCAAGGTGTTCATCCCAGAGACCAGCTCCAGCACCGACATTAGAGTTTCCTCAGTCCTCCTTCCAGACTCCTCCTCAGTAGCCCAGTCAACGAGTGTGTCCAGTGTCTCCACAGTGACTCAGTCAGTTCTGGTGTCTGAGTCAGCTCAAGTGTTGGTCCACTCCAGTGCTGTGTCTGAAGGAGCCATGGTGGTGTCTGACTCAACTGCATCTACTTCATCAGACCTGGGGTCTGCCATTGATAAGATTATAGAGTCCACCATCGGCCCTGATATAATGAATGGTATTCTCTTTGATACTCCAAAGTCATTGTGTGTAGGCTGTGCACTTTTAACATTGTGCCAGTTTGTTACACAAAATAGCAGATGGGGAATTTTTTAGCATATGTCTGATCATTGTTACTGCTCTTCTATTAGGTTGCATAGCTGTGACCAGTGCAGAAGATGGGGGTGCAGAAACAACCCAGTATCTGATATTACAAGGACCAGATGATGGTTAGTATGGTAGATATCTGGACATAGGTGTAAATTTTTGTGATGTCATGAGGCAGGTTCAGTCATATTTACAGTGTTTGTGGTGTCATAAGGTGGGACTTCCTTAAAAATGATCTGGCATCTGTGTCTGTATCTGCCTCAAAATCTTATATAAACTCTTCCTTTTCCGACAGCCCACCCACCCACCAAGTTTCATTGAAATTTATTCAAACATTTTGAGATATCCTGCTGACTAACAGACAAATGCAGATGAAAACATAACCTCCTTTGCAGAGCTAATACATTGTTAACAAATTATATATATTTGTTTTTTCACTGCAGGTGCTCCAATGGTCGCCCAAATGTCCTCTTCAGCTTTGTCTGATCGCATTGCCATAGAAGCGCTTGGTGAAGGCCCCACATCCACTTGTCTAGACCAGGGAGATCTGCATGGTAACCTTGAACCTGACCAACCTGATGATCAGCCTGGACATTCAGGTTACCCAGAGGACAGCAGCAGTCAACCCGACCAGCCCCAGCACTCCCACCCTTCCCAATACATGGACTGTAATACAGATGGTCCAGACCAGACAGGGGAGTCCTCATCTTCCTATGTGGAATGTTCCATAGAGGAGCCTGATCAAACACGCTCCCAGTCAGGCTTTGCTGACTATGCTGGGGATAATAGTGACCAGGACCTACCTGGGTATGTGGAATGCAGTGGAGCAGACTCAAACCCTGCCAGCCAAGGTCACTATGTGATGGAGTGCAGTGGCTACTTGGAGTGTGCAGTGGACGATGGAGAGCGGCGACATCTGTCACGCAGTTACATTGACAGCAGTGCTGACCACCGGTCCCAGGTATGTCGGCAGTATGTGGCTGAGTATGGCGGGGAGTGTGTGGCAGCTGCAGACTCTGAGCAACCAGGTTGTTCTCAGTATCAAGTTGGAGATGATGATGAAGATGATGACCCAGACAAACCACAGCACTCCCAACAGCAGCCACAGCACTCGTGTTACATGGAAAGCAGCAATGGACCTGAGGCATCTCTGTATGCTGATGAAAGCTCTTCTTCAGACCACCCTGTGGCAGACACAGCAGGCTCAGGTGGGCTTCCTGAGGGGTTGGAGTGCAACGAGAGCCAGCCTGGGCCTTTCATTAGCAGCAGTGGGACATACACCTCTAATTCCGAGCATGAGCTGGCCACAGAGTGCTCACCCAGCCAAGAAGAGCCCCAGGGTTCTCAGGGGCCTCAAAATGAAACTGAGTTAGTCAGGGACACGGAGACGCCACCAGTGGCAGATGGCTCTGTGAATCGACCACCAAACCTGGCTGAGTTGGAGGACTTGATGGAAGTAGTGATTGTACAACAGTTTAAGTGCAAAATGTGTCCGTACAAGAGTGCCTCCAAAGATACGCTCATTAACCACATGAAAGACAAACACTTCAGATCTGCTGGTAAGGTAGCTCAATGATGACACATAGGAGTTAAATGTCTCATTGCTACTGTAAGGTGCCTTATTGTTTTAATATTATGTTTTTAGGGGATATGCCAAAGAAACGAAAACGTGGGCGGCCGCCTAAAAGTGAGACACTTGCCCAACGCCAAGCAGAGCAAAAGGAAGCAGAAGAGAGAAAGTGTGCCGAAGTAAAGACTGTTGAGTCCCAACAAGAAGAAGAGGAGGATGATATTGTGGATGCTGGTGCTATTGATGATCCTGAAGGTTAGCAAAGGTTTTTTTTTAAATTAAAGCTCTGACAAATGTCATAAATATGCAACAAATTTAATCTTGAATTTGGGAATCAGTTAGTTATTCAGGTATCATAAAAGAATCATGTTCACTTCGCTTTGTCCTTAATTATCATCTCCTTTTCTTTTTAACCCACAGAGGATAGCGATTATAATCCGGTAGATGAGGATTGCAAAGGAAGACCACCAGCCATTCTGAAGAAGCCTTCTCCTCCCAGCTCCTCCTCTGCAGGACGTCCGAGACGCAAAGTTGGACGGCCTAGAAAATACTGCATTTTGGAGGAAGGTTACAACAGCAAAGGTGTGTTACGACTGAGGAACATTTGAAAGACTATGTCATTGTGTTTGCTCACATTTTATCTTTGTAAAACACATCTTAGAATGCTATGTTATTTTATTTTTTTTTTTCACATGCTTGTTACAGAAGCAGAGAGTATTGCAGCGAATCCGAGGGTTTGCCTAGACTCTAATGTATCAGAGGTGGCAAGCTCTTCTGAATTAGGCAGCGCCCCTGCTACGGTGGCTCATGGAGACACAGCTGAGATGGCGATAAGCCAGTCAGACTCTGAAAACAAAGACCCTTCATCTAATACTCCGCCAGAGGAGGAGTCATTTCCCAGGAAACGTGGTCGACCGTCCAAGCGCTTCCTTCGCAAGAAATATAAGAAGTATATAAATCGCAAGTAAGCGATCGATCAAAAAAGTTGTATCCAGTATCGTTCACAGCATTGCAGTAGCTAACTACTCTTCATAATCTCGCAGTCGGTACTACAAATCCCTCAAACCACTCCTGAGACCTCACAACTGCTGGATCTGTGGTTCACGCTTCCTCACTCAGGAAGACTTGCGTTTCCATGTGGATTCCCATGAAGGAAACGACCCAGAGCGTTTCAAGTGCCTCCAGTGCAACTATCACTGCAAGCGCTGGTCCTCACTAAAGGTTCTTGATTAAACAGGACACAACATGCAGATACTGTCAGTTTACATCCAGTTTACAGTGTCCTAAAAGTAGCTGTGGCTGTTTCACAGGAGCACATGTTCAATCATGAGGGCACCAAACCATTCAAATGTGAGATGTGTGATTACACTAGTGTCTACAGGAAAGATGTCATCCGCCATTCAGCAATTCACAGTAAAGAGAAGTACGTTGCTTACACATAGAGTAAATGCACACGCACACAAAGAAACCACAGAAATGCTGTGTAGGTTTTTCTAATAATATTTTTTCCACCCTGCAGGAAACGAAAGACAGAGTTGGTAAGATATTCAACTTCGCTGTATTCGTTTGCCAGTTGGTTTTCTAATAGTAATCATGCCATGCATCTTTAATGCTGCAAGCAGAAATCTGACTGCTGTGCTTTCACCAACATTTTGCAGGTACCAAAGGCGTCAGAATTTCCTTGCCCCATCTGCCATAGAGTTTATCCCATGCAGAAGAGACTGACCCAACACATGAAGACCCACAGCACAGAGAAACCACACATGTGCGACAAGGTCAGATAAGAATAAAATTCCAGAGAATTTCCTTTAAAATATGAGTGGGGAAAAATGCATTGAGGTCATTCACAGGTTGACAGATGAACAAACAACCAGAAGAGCACTCAGAACGTGCATAGTTCTATCATGTCCTGGAGATGCCCAACTTCACTAGTTTAAAGAAAGTTAAAAAAAAAAATAATAATTTGGATCCCAAGCAGAACTAAAATTGAATGGCTTCTTCATCTAGTTAATGTAGAGCTGGTCGCTCTGTGTGATAGGAAGTGGACTACTAATTTATAGACCGAGGTTCAATACCATCTATGTCCTTGGACAGGACAAGACACTTCATCTACACCATCCCAGTCCACCCAGCTGTAAATGGGTACCGGCCATGGCTGGGGACATAGCCTGTAATGGACTGGCGTCCCATCCAGCGGGAGTCGTAGAGTCTCATCTGCTTCATGCTGCTGTAATTGTGGATAAGCATGGGCCTCAGGGCCTGTGTAGGCCTTACTACTTCTTCCTCAAGTTAAGATTGATAAATCGACCAGGTTTTGAGGAAACAGACTGAAAGCTTTTGGTGTAATACTGTGAAGAACCCGACAAACAAACTCAGCTGAAAACAACCTCCTTGGCAGAGGAAAATACAATAGTGACATATGTGTTTGAGGAGCAAAATCCAAACCAACCATTACTATCATTCCCCACCAAGGAGATCGGAAATGGTATTGTTTTAAATGTGTGAGGCTGTCTACAGTGCTGTGCAAAATATTTGAGGCAATGATGATTTCAACAAAATTATGAAGCAAAGATGTTGCAAAAATAACAAGAGCAAAAACATATAAATCCTTATGTATTAATAGTCCGTCAGACTGTCTGCTAAGCTATGGACAGGTGCCTTTTCGTCTTTCAAGCAACATTTTGTTTTGACTCAAGGATGAAACTTGCTAAAACAGCAACTTGGAGCAAGGATTGCTGAAAAAAAATCAATGATTTACTGCTGAAAGTATGACAAGCACAGACTGCTCTCATGGAATCAGGACATTCTCAGCCATGTTTCAACAGTGTTCTCATTAGGTCGTGACCTGTAAGGGCCAGAACAACAGCTCCCAATTTGCCGTCATGTTGTGTAGTTAAACAGTGACTGATTGAGATACAGTTACCGTATTATAGTAACATAACAATGCACAGCTTTCACCCACGTCATGACTAGTAATCATGTTTTTATTAATCTAAAATAGTTCTTACTTTTGTTTTTAATATACTGCATTCTCAAAAAAAAAGCCAAAGTGGTTTTTCCCACTTTGGAAATTTTAAATTTGGTCTTTCTCTTTCATAGTTGTTGTGTTCTGTCGGCTTCTCCCAAGTTCAACTTAGGGTCACCACAGCATATCCGATACGGACCTGCATGTTGATTTGGCACAAGTTTATGCCGGATGCCCTTCCTGAGGCAACTCCACATTAAATGGAGAATGGGCAGGGTTGGCCCTGAACCAGGAACCTTCTGCTTTGAAGGCAGTTGCACTTAACCGCTCGGCCACCGCGCTGTCCAGTCTTTTCCTTTCATAGTAATGAAGAAAAATCAAAAACCTCATTTAAACAGAAACACTACGGTGCTCATGAGTATTGCACAGTACTCTGTATGTGTTGTATAACTTGAAAACTGTTGATGTCATTCACATTGAAGTTATCCACAAAGTAAGGTGTTGTCACGGCCATTTTTAAAAATTAAAACAAATTGCCTTACTGGACAGAGGAGGTAAATATAGTTTTTTCTGGATTGTGTCTCTCATTGTCTCTTGTTGTTGATGCATTTCTGTCCTTACAGTGTGGCAAATCCTTCAAGAAGCGGTACACGTTCAAAATGCACCTACTGACCCACATCCAAAGTCTTGGAGACAGCAAGTCAGTTTACAAAGCTATTTCTACCCACATCTCTTATTAATACAATGAAATCAGCTTTAATGTTGCTTTTTAAAAAAAAAAAAAAAAAGCACAAATGCTATAGAATAGTTTCAAATGTGCTTTAAAGGAGAATTCCACTAAATTGCAACCTAGACTGTATTTTTAAATGTTTTAGGGGCCACCTTTTCACTCGAGACAAAAATGAATTTAACCGACGCTTTATTTACTTAGAGCACAAACGCTTCATTAGCAAGCAGAAGCTAACTGGCTAATTAATGTTATTATGTGGGGCAAAAAGAACTCGAAGTAAACTGCTTGTTGTTGCCACTGAACAGGCAAAAACATCATTATTAGTGTCATGTTGCACGGACTGCTTCAACGCAGAGCTGAAGTGATCACATTTACCTCACTAAATGTAAATAAACATTTTAAAACAACCGATTATACAGCTAGCCTTATGTTAACCTAGCCGTAGTCCTCTGCTGTGGCTTTCCAATGTTTGTGATTATTACAAGTCAAATGTGGAGGAGTGACTGGGTCTTGGGGAACGAGACCCTAGTAGGCACTCAACTTGTTTGCACTCTGTTTTTTTGGGGGGGGCTCGTACAATAACATTAATTAGCCGGTTAGCTTCTGTTTGCTAACGCGGTGTTTGTGTTATAAAGAAATAATGTGCTTACATTTGAGGAAGCATAGCTAAATGAATTTTTGTTAAGTTAACCCCCAAAACATCTAAAAAATAGAGCCTAGGTTGAAAAAAGGCAAACTTCTTTAAGGAATGAACCTGTCATTTTACATCACGTTTTAAAATGTCATCGCGTTTTTCCTCTTGTATGAACATTGTTAGGTTCAAGTGTGAGTTCTGTGATTATACATGTGACAATAAGAAGCTGCTGCTCAACCATCAGCTGTCCCACACCAATGACAGGCCCTTCAAATGTGATTACTGCAAATACTCCACATCTAAAGAGGAGTTCCTGGTCTCCCATCTGGCCATCAAACACACAGGTCAGTGTGGCACGAAGACTCACAGAAACTCTTCAAACTCATCACATTTGCATGTTCAGTGTCATACTTTGTACTAACCGCCTACTAATTTTGTCTCTTTTTTTCCAGGAGAGAAGCCTTTCTCTTGTGATATGTGCCACTTCATGACTAAACACAGAAAGAACCTCCGTCTGCATGTACAGTGCCGTCACTCTGAGGTGTTTGAAGAGTGGTCTGTGGCTCATCCCGAGGAGCCTGTCAGGAGACGACGCAGGCCCTTCTTCACCCTGCAGCAGATAGAGGAGCTCAAACAGCAACACGACGACACGCAGGGAATGCAGGACACCATTGTGAGTTCATTGAAGCGTCACTGTTCATCTCAGGTCGAATTTGGGTTTGAATACACTCTGGATGCCTTTTCACCCCCCATCAGGTTACAGTAGATCCTGTGACACTGCAAGCCATGCAGGATGTGGCTAATGCTTCAGTTTCCCACGATGCATTAGGAAACACGACTATCATCTATGAACAAGGTTAGTGATGACTCCACAAGGAACATTTTACAATTAATTCTCCTATGTCATGTGAAAGTCAAGGTTTGAGTGCTTCTTCCTGTCCTCTTCAGCTGAATCCAGTGACCTGTCAGCCCAGAATGCCCTTGACCTTCTGCTGAATATGAGCAATGCCCGGGAATTAGTTGGAAATGCCTTACAGGTTGAAAAAATAAAACCTTTTGGAAAAAAATCAGCTAGGAGGCAGCATTTATTACAAAGAAGCTTTCTTCTGTCACGCAACACTGACTTTACTATTTTTTTAAAGAAAGATGCAGACATTTTGGGAATAAGGGAAATAACGTGTAGACACTGTCGATGTTCTCCTCAGGTGACGGTGCTAAATGCAGAAGACAAAACTTTGGAAAAGGGCACATGGAGTGCAGTGACTTCAGTGCCAGGCCAGTCCCAAAAGGTGGTGACCTTCCACGTGTCTGAGAATGGCGAAACTGTTCTCCAAGAGGCCTATGAGGCAGCCACTTCTGATAAAGGAGATCTCGCCCAGATTACAATCCAGGCCTACGAGGGCGGAGGAGACTTCTCTGTGGAGGAGCAGGCCACTGAAGAGATCCATAGTCCTGAGTACAGGTAACTCTTCTTATTTAGGGGCCTTATGGGGTTTTACACCAAGAAAGTCTCCATCAGCCAATAGCGCCTCAGAATGAGGCTGTCAGGTTGAGGTTTTTATCTGCATAATCAAAACACGTCTGTTACACTGATGTTGCAGTAATGGCGAGAGCAGTCCATCACAAGCTGTTGAAGTCTCCAGGACAGAGAACCTAACAAGTGACAAGTACTACCTTACTTCTGGACTGCCTGATGGGGTTTTGCAACAGGTGGAGGTAACTATGAGTGACTGTCATTTAATGTAAAAATATATTTCCTAAGCCCCTCCTCGCTAACAGTGCTGTTTCCTGTCAGCTGAGCAGTGAGGCTCCAGCCTCTCCAGCTGCAGCGAGCTCCCCTAGTCTCAGCACCAAAAGATTTTCCTGCCGCATCTGCATGGAATCGTTCCACGGCCGCTCTGACATGGAGAACCACAAGAGGGCGCACTTGGATCCCAACACATTCAAGTGTCCAGACTGTGACTACACATCAAATTCCTGGCCTGATGTCAAAGTAAGTCTCTTGTTTCTTCTGCTCTGTAGTCTTTGTTTTTTTGGGGGGTTGTCTTAGTAATAGTTTTTATATTTCAACCTTTTCTAAATGAACAAATACAAAATAAAAACACAACAAAAGTAGTATTACTTTGTATTTAATTTTTAGACACGTATTCTGTATTTTAAATGTGATCACTCTTTTTGACCCTGACTTATTTTATTTTAGAACCACATGGAGCTCCATTCCTACCTACGTCCTCACAAGTGTCCCAACTGTAGCTTTGCCACCAGGAACAAAAAAGACCTACGTCGACACATGATGACTCACACCAATGAAAAGCCATTTTCTTGCAAATATTGTGGGCAGCGGTAGGGATAATAACTCAAATCATGGGAAATAGTGATAGATTTGAATTCTAAACCATTCTGCGATGCATGTGTTAAGATACAGTGTGGTTAAAAAAATCAGCCATCACTGATGCGTTAAATGGCTTTCTGTCTGTCGACTCAGGTTTAACCGTAACGGCCACCTGAAGTTCCATATGGAGCGACTCCACAACCAGGATCATCCCACTCGCAAAAACCGCACCACCCCATCCCAACAGGCCATCATCGTCAACAGTGACGAGGAAGCCCTGGCCTCACTGCAGTGTAAGGAACACAAAACAAGACTGAGTTTGTGCTGAAATGTAAAGAATGTCTGCTGGTTCAAAAGTGATATTGGCGGATAAATTGGAGGCCTTAAAATGACTTCTTACTCCATATATGTTTATTACAGCCCTACAGGCACAGCAGGCAGTGATTACTCCGGAACGATTGCAGGCCCTAGGACAGGAACACATCATTGTATCTCAAGAGCAGGCACTATCAGACCAGGTATCAGCATGCACAATATACTAACATACTTGAACTTAACATGCATATAACAAGGGCTGAATAATCTGTGCTGCATTTTTTTTATTTTTTTTATTAACTCTAAATATGTGAATAAATTAGGAGGAGGGCACATACATCCAGCAAATAACCACCATAGATGGACAGATGGTTCAGCAACTGATGACAGGGGACAACCAGGTGACTGAGGTACAAACCAATTTGTCAGTTACAAAACTTCGACTTCTGCTGTACATGAAATAAAAACCCAAAATATAAAAGAGATTTCATATTCTTCATGTGTCATTTAAACCAATATGTCCTGTTCCAGGTCCAGTATATCATCTCACAAGATGGTGTACAGCACTTAATCCCTCAGGAGTATGTGGTTGTAGCTGATGGTGAACACATACAGGTAAGTGTATTTCTGCATCATGCAAATATTGATGGAGAAGTGCGTATTATTACAATAAGTGCCCTTCTGTGTTTCAGATTCCAGATGGACAGATTATCCAGTATGAGCATGATGGGGCCATTTTGCAAGAGCAGCAGGTGAAGCATTTAACATACAAAGTCGTACAGTTAGATGAAGTTACCTTGAAGAAGCCCATGATTTTTGTTATTTGTGTGTTCAGATTGCTCTAAGCCACGATGGTCAGATCCAGTATCTACCTGTCAGCTCAGAACAACAAATCATAAATCCCGACGATCTGGAGGCTGCTGCCCACTCTGCTGTTACAGGTTGGCTGTCTCAGAAACTGATTGCATGTCACTATGGCAAGCTTATAGATGATGTGTCAAACATTCTAATTTAAGGGTCTATACATAGAGTGCAGCGAGTGATGACTCGGTGAGGGACACCTTCGGTTTGTAGCTTCACTGTGTATTTGACGACTTCCGCAGACGTGACACTCTCCTGGTCATAGGTGATGTCACTGCAACCACTGGTATTGGCATGGCTGGTTTCAAGGACTGCATCGGTCCTCATGGATCTGATATAACCCTGGCAAAAATGGCTCAATGCTCCTTGACTTTGCAAAAAGTCATGGGCTACGAGTTGCTGTATCCTGATTTCACCATCCAGAGCCACACTGCTGGACATGGTATTATAATACCGGCAGTGTTGCCAAAGATATTGACAATGTTCTCGTAGGAAAAATTCTGCAGTATTGTAGCTCTATATACATGCCCAGTTTGTGAATTTTGACCATAGACTTGGGGCTTCCTTGAGGATTCAGGCCGAGTCCACATGGCTCCATTTTCATTGGGAGCGCCGGATTGAAACGAATACGGCACGTGGCCGTATCTGAAAATATTTGCGTCCACATGAAGCTGTATTCGTTTCTTCTTCAGCGTTTGGAGTGCGCTGTAGTACACCGCAAACTGAAAGAGTGTCACATTTTGCCATCGTGTGGCAGGAAGCTGATAGTGACGCGCACGGGAATGTGTCCGCTTGATAGAAGCAAGGTTTGCACCGTGCTTTCTGTGTTCTGTAGATATGCTACGTGCAGATTATACATCCAATGTTTATCACTAAACATGCTATTAAAATCAACAACCATGTCAAAAAGCTCTGTCATTGCTGATCTGTGTGTGCTCTGCGCGTCACAGACATGTTCACAGCGACAGGACATACTGCTGCGTCCACGCACAGAAACGACTCCGGCATTTTTGTTTGATACACTCTGGAGAGCGTTTTCAAAACACTACATTTTGCGGTTGCGAAAACAGCATATTTGTGTGGATGCAAGGCCAAAACTGATAGTTAGCTGTTTTCCTGTGAAAACGTAGCCGTGTGGACAAGTCCTCAGTTGAAGTCTTGAAAACTGCCATCTGCTCAAAGACTGCCATCTGCTCGGTACCCAAGATTAAGTCTGGCCAGACTTCGAGATCAGACTGTTTCTCAGGAATTTGTAAACCATCTGGCTGGAGGACTTGCAGAGATGGAAACAACTGGGGATTCCAATGGAATGTCGAAGTTCTAGCTTGTCCAGACCTTGAAAGTTGCTGGGGATTGTTTTAAAGTCGGTGTCCATAGGAGGAGGTGCTTCATATCTGAGGGCACTCTGAATATCATCCAGAGGAGTCATAGTGCATAAA
>OMMV01043565.1:0-10444 GCA_900302635.1 Chatrabus melanurus | reverse complement strand
TGGTATATGTGTCAATATGATTGAGGGATTTTACATTTGTCCGGATGCCATCTTGGAAAATATGGTGGCCATCTTGGATTTTTGAATGGCTAACGGGGTTTTCTGAAAGAGTCAATTCTGGACATTGTTCATGCCAAATTTGGTGCTTGCGTCACAAAGTGAACGATTCGGCCAAAAAATGCACTTAGCTGCCCCACTACTCTGAGAGAAAATGGAAAATGTATTTTATTTTGCTGTGGTAGCCTTCAGGACTTGAACTTATGCATGGTACACAACTTCGTTTGAAAATGTTGACTCCCATAAGCACAGCAGGTAAAATCTGGCTTGGGGAGTAACAGAATACATGTAATGCCATTACAGACGGCCAATACAAGATGGCAATTTTGACATTTCATTTTTAAAGATAATGCAAACTACATCAGCATAAACTGTAATTTATGCCTTCCCCGAAGTCGACATACTATTAACATCAAAGAACTTTATATCTAAGTTCAGAAAACATAAGCAGGAAAGGCAGCCTTTAGCTAGCTACAGCCTATAAGAAGCCAATGTCAATGCTAGTATTATCCTTTCCAACTCTCACCATCCTATCAAAAACAAGGATATCTACTTTAAAAAACATGCAGCTAAATCCAGTAGTTACCTAACTACAGCCTATGTAAATCCAATGTTAAAGTTAACATTAGTAAGCTAGCTAGATATTGTTAACCCATAGCTAACTCAATTATTCATGAATTTGGTGTTGGTTAATTCACTTATGCAGTTATGGAGTTATTTAAATAACACAAGCATGTTTGGTTTCAAGCAGCCGCCTGTCCAAAGTAGCTTGTTTTATCATATTCATTTCCTAGTTTGCTAACACAAACTCGGTAGCTACAGGATGTTACTCAGTTGAAGAGGTAGAATATATGTAGAACTGAATGAACGGGATCAATGTAATGACTGGATGAGTTGGTGAATGAAATGGATCAAGACTAAGATCCAGGCTTTCAATGATTTCCTGGACTCAGCCATAAGTGTATCTGTGTGCAGTGAAATTGTCAAACGTGTAGAGAGATTCTTTTATCTCGGCATTCATATCTCTGGGTCCTCAGCCTTTGAGATCAAGAGATGCAGAGAAAGCGCTTAAGGAGTCATGAGATCGCTGGACAGAGGTGTCTGGCAAAGTCAATGCCTTTGCAGGAGAATGAAGGTCTTAGTCTTTAGGGCCCTGGTGTTTCCTGTCTTATAGTATGGTTGTGAGAATTGGACACTCACCAGTGACCGAAGGCAATGACTATGTGCCTTTGGTACACAGTCTCTTTGGAGGATCCTTGGGTACTGCTGGAGTGACTTTGTGGCAAATGAGTGGTTACTTAAGGAGATTAAAATGAGGAGTATCACTTGCATTGTGAGGGAACATCAGCTATGACATTTTGGCCATGTGGCACACTTCTCGGGGCTTGCAGCATGCAGGTGCTTCAGTGGTGAGGACCCCAGCGGCTGGAGAAGGCCAAGGGGACGCCCACATTTCACCTGGCTGCAGCAGATAGATGGCTACTTTTGATAGGTGGGGATGGTCTGCCTGGGTGGTTGCCATCCAGGACGCAGGGTGGTTCCATTGTGCGGTGGATGCAGCAACGCATGCAAAGTGCAGCTCCAGTGCATGCTCCCAGGCCTGACCTTAATGACCTTGCTAGCTGCCTTTTCAGATTATGGTTTGGGAAATAAAGCCATGTTGTCGTATATGCAGTGCACTTTTTTTGTTGTTGTTTAACAGGGCTACTACTTTATTAGCATGCTGACGTTTTGTGTTATTTCTTTATTGTCTCACTTGATACATTTAGTAGAAATCATCTTATTGATATGTTGGTTTTTTTTGTTCTTACCTTTTTTGCATATATGTCAATGAGGTACTCTTAAAGTAGTGGAGTTATTTTACATGACTTTAATATTGTAATTTATTTGGGTTACTCAGAACTGTATGGAAATACCTTTTAAAGTAACATTCTTAACCCTGGGTGCATTTATTTGTTCCTGTGATTTGTGAATAAAATTATTTACCAAACTGGTACTGTCATTCATCTCTTGAATGTGGAGATTACAGAAGTAGAATCACCAAATGGTGTGCATGCATATGTGCAGGAACACTGTTGGATTACTGCTCAAATTCCTGCTGCCTAATATAGTTATGAAAGGTGAATTCATGCACTCACTCATATGTGGGATGCTTGGACAAAAAGGAGTTCTAAGTTGCATTTTTATTCACGACCCTCAATCGACAGTTTGCGCCAACCTTTTTGAACGCATACACCTACTCTAAAAACAACTCATCAATGTTTACTTCTTAATCCACTATTCTCATCTTTCAAAACAGTTCCAAGAGTTCTTATGAGTATTTGAACTATGGGCATTTCATAGCGACTGCAGAAAATATGATTGTGCTGCATATAAACAATATTACTGTTAGTATTGTCATAACTGAGCATGGCTGAGGACGGGGTGCCAGAATTTGCTAGCTGAACACTAATTATGTTCATGTGACTAAAATTAATATGTAGTTATTAATATTGCCTGTACATAATTATTAGGGGGCAGAAGTTGTTGTCGGCACTACCGTTTCTTTTGAAGGCTTGGCCTAGGTTTTACTTGTGGAGTTGCATGGCTCTGTGATGGACAAATCTGTCCATCACAGAGCCAGCATCATGTTCCTGCCAATCCATACTTCTTGCCTTATCTCATGAGGTTGTCATGACATAACCCCAGGCCTTTAGGGTTAGAATGTTGTTTCTGAACCACTGTTCCTTGACCTCGATGGAGAATGTATTGATGTCAAGGAAAGATGTGAAGGAGAATTCATGAGAATTTAAATAAAGACAATCATGGTGCTAAGAGAATCCGACCGCACCTAGCCTGCACTACTTATACTATGGTGGATGATATTGACGTGAGTCCACCGTGGTGAAGCAACAATTTTATGAAGATGGACGACAAAAGCATCTTTGCCTGTGTGCAGTGTGGGTCAGAATTAGCTTTACTCTCCATATACATTTATAACAGCAGCATTTTAATCCAAAAATATAGGAAACTTATTCCCAGCCTGATTTTGCTGCATTTCTCTTCCCACTGAAGAGATAATCCAGTTTTACCCTTGCCTTTATTAGGGAAATAGTGTCAGCATCTGTAACGGAAGTAAAATTAATTAATGATATTACTATCGGCTGGCGATTCAACAATGCTCAAATGAAGAATTAACAAATGCAAATTAAGCATATGTTTCACTACAACGTTCACTTTCACTTTGATCTTTTAAAACTGTAGTGTTATGTTCCATCATGTATAACATATTACACATACAAGTCTAACATGTTGAAAATTCAAAAAATACAAGCATATTAACAGGTTATGGCATGAAATGGAAAATGCTTAATAAGGAACATAAGATACATGTGATCTGGGTCCTTTTTTAGGACGTTGCTCAAATGCACGTTTTTCGGGTTTAATCAGTTGTGTTCATGAATGTTGTGTCGCTTTGAATACTGCAAACACAAAGAATTGTGGGGCTTCATGAGCTCCTTTCTTTTTGTAAAGGATTACTTTTATTATCTTAAACACTTAAGGATAAACAGTAATAAGTATGAGTAGTATTCAGAGGCTTTAATGCTAAAAATGTTTAATATGACTAAATGTGAACATGTTTTTTAAGTTCAAACTTGCAGGTTTCCAGACAGAATCTAAAACGAAATAGTACTTTTACTCTTTTGCAGTACAGAAATTGAGCAGGAGATTCAGCCAAAACGAAATAAAGCAAGGTTTTAATCTTATAGTCATTGTGTAACAAAATGAAAACTCACGTTACATATTCCTGATATTGATTAAATGAATATTTCTGCAAATTAGTATTGGTTTCCATTCTGGTCCACCGAATGCTGTGTGTATATGTCTTAAAACAGAAGATGCAGAAATGCAGAAACCTCATAATCGTTATTGTCACATCACATAAACTACATCTTACTGCAAAGTGTATATGCAAAGAAGCACAATAAGATTCATAAGAAACAAGTAATTCAGCTCAGATGTTCTTTTTTTGTCAAATGAAGAATGAAATATGTATGAAGTCCCTTAATCCACTTAATATGTGAAATTTCAAACAGTTACGAAAATATTTTTCTTGAGAATATCCTCCAGATGAATGTGTGTGTTGAGCGGTCTTTTCCCTTCTTTGTCTTTCAACAGCTCCCAGATGACAGTGCAAAGGTTTTGATGAATCTGACTCAGTTGTTTTCATGTGCACTACTTAGTTGATCTTTCTAACACGATTCTTCAGAGCTCATGGAAAGAGGTACAAAAGGCAATACACTGGTACGCAAGCATAAAAATAGAGATTTGAGGAGTCTGGATGTTAATTTAATGATAATGCAAATTTTATATGCACAAGTCGATGACAATGGGCAGTATTGGACATATAGTAATATACAATAGAGTGCAGATCGGGCCGCATTTTTCTGTCTGAACCCGACCCGCGTCCGACAGACCAGTGACCAAACCCGACCCGAACCCAACAGGCATTAAAATACTTATGTCTGAACCCTACCCAAGCCCAATGCAGTTAATGTCTCAATTGCTCCCACAGCGCACAGTCACAGCGCGCTGTCACAACGGGCTGTGACTGCGCTCTGTGATGAATACTTGTGCAACCAATAACGATGACACTGACTGATGTCACCGAGCCCAACCCGAACCCGAGTATAATTTCTAAATATTTTTCCGAACCTGGCCCGACCCGTCGGGTAGCGTCGGGCCCGGGTCGAGTATCCACCCTTTAACATACAAGCAATAGTGGAACAAACAAGCCTTCACTAGCAACTTGATAGGCCCGTCTGCCTTTTTTTAATTGTCATTGTGCATGATAAAAGATGCCAACATGGCCCAAAATACGAAGTTCACTGGTCCTCCCCTGTATCTATCAGAACCCAAAATTTCATGGTTGAATATGCAATACTTTTTACAGAGTTGATGTTTGTCTTTCAGCTGCCCCTGGATGTTCAGGGTCGCCACAGCGGATCCAGTCCAGATCTGCATTGGGATTTTTATGCCGGAAGGCCTTCCTGATGCTGCTCCAGTTCTACATGGAGAAACACACACAGGGCCCTGGTCTTCCAAAGTGGTCTCCCAGCCAAGTACCAATCAGGACCTTCTCTGCTTCACTTCTGAGATCTGACAGGATCAGGTGCACGCAGTGCAAATTGGCTGCTAGTTTTTACAGAGTTACTTATGGAAATTTTGCGGACCCACTCACGGACTCACTGACTGAGTCACTGACTACGTTAATCATATGCTTGCCCTGCTCATTGCAGGGAACACTACCATGGGTCCTGCCACGGCTAATATGTTGTTAGACAGAAGCTAATATATCACACATACACAGTGTCTGCATTGCACATGCAGGGTTTTTTTTAAGTAAACTCACTTAATTGGTAACAGCTTAACACTACCTGATGAACATATATCAGCAAAATTCACTATTTGCTTGCAAAGGTGGTCAACATAACTGTTTTCAAGCAGGCAACATGCTAGCTTGTTTGGCAAGCAATTGTAGCAAATAAGTTGGGTAACCTCAGTCTCAACTGACCTTCACAGTCATCAGATCTCAATCAAATTGAACACCTTTGCAAGATTTTGGACCAACATGTTAGCCAGCCCTCTCCACCATCATCATCAAAACACCAAATGAGGGAATATCTTTTGGAAGAATTGTGCTCCATCCCTCCAACAGACATCCACAGACTTGTAGAATGAATGCCAAGGTGCATGAAACCTGTCCTGGTGGCAGTTGGTGGCCCAACATCTTATTATGACACTGTATGTTGGTTTTTCCTTGAATGTGTCACCTGGTTGTATTTGAACTATCCAGTCTTGTCTTACAACTGACTGTAAGCTGTACGGTCCTATTACCTCGACCAAGGATGTTATCTTTTGTTGTTGTTTGTCTGTCCTTCTCAGCTAGTTTATTTGTTTGCAGGATATCTAAAAAAAAAAAGACATGAATGGGCTTGGTTCAATTTCAGTGCTGATCCAGATCATGGAACTTGCCTTTGATCTTTTATTGATGATCCCGATTCATTTTATCCTGTAATCACAATTTAACCCAACGTCACAAATTTTTTAAACATGTTTAAAACGTTTCAGATTGGTCACATTGTTCTACAATGCTACTTTTACCACAGATTACACCCGTTTTAGGCCCCGATTGGGTATCCGACTTTTTTTTTGCGCTAAAAATGTACACAATTGGGTAGCAAAACTTGGCAATGGGAGACCACCCTTAGGTCAGGATTAAAAATGAGTTATCAGCATCAAAGATTAGCAGTCACAATCAAAGCATAGGATCAAAGATCAGTGATCAGGATCAAAAGCCACCAATCAAGATAATCAATCAACCAATCAAGAAAGTTTGGTGATCAGGATCAAAAGTCAGGATCAGCGATTAAGGAGCAAAGGTCACCAATCAGAATCTAAGAATGTCAGAGAGGAGATCAAAGGAATAACCCTGTTACAGTGAAAAAGACAGAGATAACAGGAACATTTTAACAAATTTAAACAGAGGACTGTTGGACTTTGGCAGAGGTGTGTGCTCCATAAGTGCCCTTCTAGTTATAACATTGTCTTAAGTGACTTGGCTAGCTAAAATGATAGCTGTCTCCATTTTGAACAATGTTTACTTCCATCACTTCAATGATCAGCAGTGTCAAGATGGCTTGTGATTGGATGTTAAAGTTCACCCATTTAAATCCAATACAAAACATCTGTGCAAAATTCTGAACAAATGTTTTACCTCCTTCAGCAAATGCACTGGTTACTGCAAATTACACTGAAAATAATTAATATTTACTTGAAACCTCCTTGCCAACATGTGACTAGTCAATGTTTCAAAGGCGCATTGGTCCGAAGGTCCATTGGTCTGAAAATCTATTGAATTGAGTAACAATTTGGGTCAAATTTGGGGTATTTTTTGCCTATCAGGGTGCTTCCCTTAAAAGTAACTAACTAACCCTAACTCCTAACTAACCCTAATTTTTGGACCAGTGGACCAAAAAAAGCCAATGGTGACTGGCTGGTTGTACATAAACTTACAAGTTGGATGTTATTCTTCAACAGATTCTGTGCACAAATGTAGTCCTTGAACTTGTGGGTGTCACGTAGCCAGCTTAAGTTTCCAGTTTACACTGCAGTTCCTCAAGAGAAGCTAAAACTCGCTCCAATAACAATTATAACATTAAGAGCTTGTATGAGAGGAGGGAAAGTGGCGTTCATGACCACTTCCTGAATTGATTATGCTGAACAATGCATTGCTTCGTGATCTTTTGTGAGATTTTGGCCGATAGAAGCACTTCCGGTTGCTGCATCTACAGTGTGGATTTTGTATCGCAGCGCCTGGAAAATAGCCAATATTTCTATGTGTTGTTTTATTTTCATTGAATCTGCTGTATTTCCATACTCAGCTTTAATTGCTTCCCAAAAGACTCTAAATTACAAGAGATTGTTTCTCCATTAGCACAAAGGTTTGCTGTTGACATTTCAACAGAGATGACATTTGCAAAACATGGCAAAGTAGCAGAATGGTAAAAGTCAGGGCAGTGCCTTCTCTATTTTAATGGAACAGCTAAACAAAAAACCAAGACAAGGATTTACAGGCAATTTGTAGCAAAGAATTGGTCTTTAATCCTGTGAAAGAATAAAACGTGTCAGTAATAATCCACTTTGTGATTTTTCTCAGAAATCCACAAAGAACTATGTGTGAGTTTAGCTAATATCAAGGCTGAGTTATAGCTGACTAAAGTGGTTACTCGCCCTCATCGCTAACATGTAAAGCATTTAACCTTGCTCTGGTTTGATGGTGGGGGCAGGTGGCAATGCACTGACAGTTCTGTGGACACCATTGACACTTATTTTTGAAAGAACTTACAGACATGATGAAAAATTTACCATTTTTACAGACAATCGGCAGGTGTAACCATTATGCTCGTGTAAGAAAGTGGAATTTAACCAACTACATTCATGCACAGAGCCTACTTTTAGCAGACATTCTGCTGGAAAGGAGAGGTAACGGAAGTGATTGTTTTTTTTTAAGTAAAGCCCCCCACTTACTTTCATGGATATCTATCGTGGAAGCTCATGGTTTGAAACCTTGTTCTTACCTTGGAAACCTTAGGAGAGTGTCTGTGGTGAACCCAGATATTATGTCATTGTGTTGTGGCCTTGTTTCAACTGTGGCTGAATAGACCTTTTTGCAAATAGGCAAAATTGACCCACAATGCATTGCTTCGTGATCTTTTGTGAGATTTTGGCCGATAGAAGCACTTCCGGTTGCTGCATCTACAGTGTGGATTTTGTATCGCAGCGCCTGGAAAATAGCCAATATTTCTACGTGTGTTATGAGAGCGGTAGTTTTTTCCGCGTGATTATCGCCACATTCTTTAACCATAGATGATTGCAAAGAATTCCAGGAAAATGACGGTGCCACAACTGAAAAAAATTTGCGCCGAAAGGAGTGCTCCGTGTTTGGGCTAACGGCGGGCTAACGATGCCGGGAGTTTGTGAGTCTCGCTGAGAAAGCCGTCCAAGTTTATTCTGTTTTGGAAAAGTGTGACCACGAAGAGTCAGAGACAAAAAGATGGTGAATGACGACAACGGACGGCTGTTTTCGTGATCTCAACAGAAAAGCTGTGCTCTGGAAACGGGATTAGCGATGTCTTTGCTTACATGACTGTGGTTGGACAAATGAAAGACTCAAGAAACACAAATGTGATGATAGCGACTGTATGTTTATTGAACGTCACGTTGCACTTGTGGAACTTGGAAATATTGAGGGGCACAACGACTTTGTTTACATACGGAACCGTGTCCAGCCAGAGCAGTGGCAGGCAGCAGGACGAGATTCTGTGTGTTCCACCACAGGAGAAATAAAATCGGCGAGATGCGGCTGTGTTGTGGGAAAAGTATTTATTATATTTAATTTAGTTTGTCCTTGTCTTATTTGGTTTAGACATTTTTGATGTCTTTTTCAACGGATGTCTCCCAACCTCGGCCAAAAAGGGCAAAACGAGTCATGGGCCCCCTACGGTGGCTCCTAAATAACTATATGCGGTAGGGTCTATTCTCAAGGTGTTCAAAAATGCCTTGTTTTCCATCACAAACTTTGACATACTTTGGTAATCCCTTGTCTTTCCATGGAGCCCATAATGTTGTACATGCCATGACATCACCGGGATGTTTTGCAGAAGCATCACAGTTATGCTAAAGGTCTACTATGGACGTGCTATGATATCTACCGTTATCTTACGGTTGTTTTTGCACACATCACGTGGTACAAGCCCGGTGCACTGCGACATCATACTGCGCACTAGATCATATTTGTAGGCAACCATGAGGTGCACATGCCGCTTTATCACGGTTGTAGACTGTGACCTTCCAGGATGCATATCCATAAAAGAGAGAACAGGGAATAACAATGCTTGTTCACAAAACAGTGAATGCAGCAGAGGAATGCAGATGTAGGATAATAAATTGAATAACAGAATACAATGATAAACATAACAAATACAGTAATAAACAATAACTTAGCAAAAATTTAACCTGTAAAATTTTGTTCCCAGGTTGGTGGTCTCTACCTTCTTGCAAAAGATGTGACCTACTATGATGTACACAGTCAAACGCCTGGCCAGTTCAAGTTAGCAACCAGCTCCCACACTTTCAGCAACTTTGGTAAAACAACAGCACCATCCAAATAGTTTAAAAGCAGCAGGTCTGACGTGACATCTGGTTGTCCCATCAACTGAAAAAGGGAGCAGCATTGTTGCCTTTCAAAATCCAAGATGTCTGCACCCCCACGACCAGACAGAAAGAAAAGGCTGCCTGGTGCTGGAGCCTTGGCAGTAACAGATCTGTGGTGTGGCCCCTCCTTTTCACTGGGCCGGGATAAGCCAGGGAGTGTGGCGCCTCTGAGGTTAGTGGGTTGCCTCATCGAGACACCAGCTCCATCATGAGCCTATTTTTATTCCATTTTCTCGCTTTCTCTTTTTTCTTCTCCCCAACTCAAATCTCCCTTGCTTTTTTTTCAATTCTATGCTTTAGCCTTCTCTTGCAATCTATCTCTTTACCGCTGCGTTCTTCTCCCACAGTGTTGAGATATGTTCAGCCTGTATTCATGACAGAGGAAACTCAGAAAACCAAGACAGCTTGGCTTCTGGTTGTGATCCCAATATTCAATGCTTTCTTCCCTGTTCTTTTTTTTACCCTATTTATTTTGCAAGCACATTTTCCAAAATGGTAAAAGCTCCCTGTCACTGGTTTGGCACTGTCCATATAGTGTACATACTCAAAGTGTTGAAACCCATATGTACTAGAGCTATTTGAATAACTGTCCGGTTTCTCATGTTTGCCTCCATTAAGACTTGATTTAATC
>OMMV01043548.1:29174-42473 GCA_900302635.1 Chatrabus melanurus | reverse complement strand
CTGTAGCCACCTGCCACAAGATTCTTAAAAGCAGCGTGAAGTCAAAACAGCCCCTGACCTCGTCTGGGGGGCCACGTGTTTATGGCTAAAGGACGCTACTTTAGTGTTGCAGGACATGACGGAGAGTAATATTCACACATATATATCCAGCGGCGTGCGCAGTTGACCTCGAAGTTAGCTTTGATAACCGCTAATCTGCTTGCTGAAGAGTTAACTGTGAAAATATTTAGCTGAAGCTACCGATAACCGCAAACTTTTATGATATTAATTTAGCTTTGGCTTGGTTTTTGTGGCTCAAAAACCCCTGAAAACCGGCCCAAAGAGCCGACATTTTCACGTGTTGTGGCGTAAACGTGGAGGTTCCCAAAAAAGGGTTTAGCACGCCGAGATCGGACTGTGATCAAGATGTACATAAATGATTTAATGAAATTAAACAGTAGTTCCCATTCAACATACAATTTATTCACATATTTAAAGTTAGCAGAATTAAATTTAGTGGGAGCTAACTGGCCTGCTGATGGTTTTCAAAGTTAGCTGAAAAGCTAATCCACAAACCGAAATGTTAGCTTCGCTAATTAGCTGTTGGCAGAACTGTGCCCACCACTGTGTGTATATATTATTAGGATTTTTGAAAATCAGACCAATGTGTTTGTATGCTTTTATAAATGTGGCAAAAATTTCTACAATTGTCACATGTAGGGTTTTAGTCTTGAGTCTACGGAGCGAACCTTCGCGTCTCTGGTGTTCTGTGTTTTTGCCTTGGAAGCACCCCCTCCTCCTCCATCTCTCCAGCTTCCTTTTGTTGATATCTCCCTCTGCTGCTCCGCTTCCCTTAAAAGACCCTTATAAGAAGTCCAAAACCAATCCAGAACAAGTGATCCTGGACAGGTTCCTGTCCATCAATTTGGCATATGCTGAAACATTAATGGACAAGACAGGAGCATGGAGAGGGGAAAAGGAAATGTCTTGGGTTATGGGAAATTTCAGCTGTCTGACATCTGCTTTCACCGATGTGTCATCTGAGGGCTTGATGACAGAAAAACGGCATTATTCACAAATACAACGAGACAAATAAAGGCAACTGGATCTTTGCCGGATGTTGCAGATCTCCAGTGAATATTCTACCTGTTGTGGATTTCAGAAAAGAGGATGTCATAATTCATGCTCTGTCTGATAATGTGGTCTTGAAAGAAGAGCAAGCCGCGTCCCAAGAGGTTGCCTCTGTACGGTGATAAAACACAGATCCGCTTGCATCCTCTTCTGTCTCTCCGCGCCGACTCCGTAACCCCCGCCGTGTGTCGCGGGGTGAACTTTGAGCAAAGACAGGTCGGAGACTTGTGTAAAAGTCTGAAATTCCCACACCCTCCGTCTGGCCACGCTTCTTTTTCCTTTGCATCATCTGCCTGGCACAAGCTCAACCTAAGCATGGCCCCATGATCTAATGCCAACTACCCACTCCACAAATCACTAAACAACAAGGGGCGAAGGGGTTTTTCATGCCGGAGTTACCCTCTGTGGTGAAGTTTCACATGCATAACGTGTTCTGGCAATGTCACCCTCGTGTCCTACGTCTTGTATTGTGACAGTATGACGACTGAACTGTTTACCGACTGTGCAGCAAGCCCGAACAATTCCACTATTGTACGTCCCGACAGCATTTACAGCTCCACCACTGAAAAAGAACGTTTTCGGCAAGTGGCGGAGTTTGACGGACGTTTGTCCCTGTGCTGGAGAAACCTTAGAGTTGCTCTCAACA
Organism: Chatrabus melanurus; assembly: GCA_900302635.1. NCBI lineage: Eukaryota > Metazoa > Chordata > Actinopteri > Batrachoidiformes > Batrachoididae > Chatrabus > Chatrabus melanurus. Next base: position 40,717 of record OMMV01043548.1, on the reverse strand, counting down.
TCTGTTTTGAATCTGCTACCCATCAGAAACCCATTACTTTTGTTGAGTACTACATTTAATCAAGCTAGAGCATTTAGAAATGTGTTAAACTCATAATATAACAAGAGTGACAATAGTTTCTCTCGTAAGGTGGGTTTAACTCCACCTAAATTTGGTCACATTCATAATTCCAGCAATGCAAGCTGTCGCACAACCAATAGTGAGGTAAACCTTGGCAAAACCCTCAGAAGACTACTTATTCAACTGGTCCTGCCCGAAAAGTCCCATTCAATCAGAAGTAATGTGGAACGCATTGTTGCAGGATTATTGTAGTGTGGCTATAAATTTTATCAAAGGGGCCTCCCTGGCAGCACGTTGGCACAGGGGACCCTGACAAGCTGGGGTCCCACCATCTGTAACTGGGGCGTAGGAGAAACAGTTAAGGGGGAGGAAAAGGTCCAACTTCTGCTTCTGCCATGTACAAGCATTACAGAACTTTTTTTTTCTTGGGCAAAGGCCAAAGCTCAACATAGTTTCCCAAGCTTTATTGGAAATGGTAAAACCTTTGAATATGGCGGAACAAGCTGCAACAAGAAGGGAATGACCTTTTATGGAGCAGGAGGAGGCCTGTGGTGGGTCAACCACACTGAAAATGAACCGTAAGGTTTCCCTACAAGTGTGGAACTGCATGTATTTGCAATCCAGTAAATAAATTTGAACTGATTGACCTTGTTTAAATAGTTGTTTCAGTGAAGCCAGTTAGTCCAGTTGAGACGTTAATGTTGACCACAGGTGGAAAGGGGAAGCAGCGACCCTCTGAACATTTCCATTTGAAATCCTGCACTAAATGGCATGATTAGGCACTAAAATAAAAACAAGATATGCCTCTCATATAAGGATTATCCAATTCGAAGAAATCTGCTTTCATTCATCTGTTATTTCCTCACTGCTTTGCTTCAATTCAAGCTGTCGGGATCCATGCAGCTGCATTTTAGCCTTTCAACATCCATTTGAATTGGCGAATGATTGCACTCGTGCTAATTGTGCAGGAGGTATTCAGGTGTCTTTTAAGAGTTTAAATAGGAGCCGCCACAGATTGCACACCTTTGCTGGTGGGAGAGATCTGCTCCTATAGTATATACCCAGCCTTATCTGTGTGCGAGTGTCACACTTATGCAAATATGTATTTTATCCCACTTCCTTCCCATGAATCACTCGGATCATTTCATGCAGATTGCTAGGTTTTGGTGATGGATGGTTCCCTCAATTTGTTTTTCATAATTAGGTATGCCACCGTTAGATGGAGGACGACATAGTCCCATGTATCATTTGTCAATTTCCACCTTTAAAAAAAGTCTAGATTCTATATATCATCCTGACTTTAAATCAGGCTGTTCTTTGAGAAACAACATAAATCTACATTGTGAAATTTGAGTGCAGACACAAATACCCCAAAAAAAAACAAAAAACAACTAAAGTACATTCTTCAACAGCGGGTTACACTCGCACAATGCTGACAATAGACATCGCAGATCGTGCATATGATGCCTCAGCCCGTGGTAAATATTTGTGGTATACAGGACAGTTAATGGGTTAAAAATATTTCCATGGACCTTGACCTTTGGCCTTATGAACCCAAAATAAATAGGGTTCTTGGAGTCTGGCTATGTAACATGCATACTGAGCTTATTAACAAGCAGGTATGTACTGCAGAAGTCATCACACTCACAAGCACTTTTTAGTAAAGGAAAACGAGGCTCCAATGGACTTGACCTTTGACCCTTTGATTATCAAATCAATAATGTTGTTTGTGTGGGGCTACCTAGCTTAAATTGCGAGTTGGCCTCAATTGGGTATATACAGCAAAAGTCATTGCAGTCATATGCAAATTTTATTGTCAAGAAAAAGCTTCCAATAGCCTTGACCTTTGACCTCCTGAGCCCAAAGTCAATGGAGTTCTTGGGGTTGGGCTTCAGAATATGTTGGACAGACCAAGTTCGCCAACAGCAAAAACCACCATGTTCACAAACTTCTTGGGAAAGACAAAAAAAAAAGAAAAAAAAAAAGCGTCCATTGAACTTGACCTTCTGAGCCCAAAGTCAACAGATTTCTTGGAGTAGGGCTGTGTAACATACTGTACCTACTGTGTTTGCTAGCAATCAGGTGTGTTTAGGAGAAATTATCACATTTATATACAATTGTTGGTTTAAAAAATACTTTTAGTGACCTTGACCTTTTACCTTCTGGTACCAAAATCAGTAAGGCGCTCTGAACATTTTGAGTTGATTGGTTTACTTGCAAGATGGTTACTTTTATTGTGACCAGTCCAAGGCACACATGTGTAATAATCATGCTGTTTAATCAGCATCTTGATGCCACACCAGCCAGGTGGATAGGTAATCTTGTCAGTGCTCACTAACATGGATTTTTATAAATTTGTGAGTACAAATCGAGAGAAATAAGCCTTTTGTGTGCATACAAAAGATCTTGTTTGTTTTTACTTCAATGCATGAAAAATGTAACTGGAAAGGTGGACTGCTTTCTCAACATGGTTATCAAAAATGATGATGGAGCTACCACTTTTGCAAGCCAATTAAATTACAAATGAGTGTTTTATGAAGGTTTGCATGACTACATTGAGAAAACTTGAATTTTAACAACAGAAAAAAACGGGCACCTGTTTTTAATAGCGTCCATCTGTAAATGTTTCTGTAAATCCCAACAGGTACAGAACAAAAATGACTGCCGAGGGCCTCTGTTCAGGCAATCTTCCAGAAATGATTAGTTTGGTTTAGTTTGTGGAAAAAGCATGCCACCGGTGTAGGTGTTACATTTGGAGTCCCAGACGTATGATGCATGGTTTCTGTGCACAAACTGAGCGCGTTGGAAGGCAGATGGATGCGCCGTCGCGTCTTTTCCGAGGCTGATAGATTTCAGAGAGAATTGCGGAGGATGGCTTGGTGTGGAATTTGGATCGGCGCATCTTTCGCATGCCGCCTTTGGATAATTTAACCTCGCTTTGGGAGCACAGCAACACATCAGCTTGCCTTTCATCTGCTTCCCGCAAAGACAAGGCAGTGACATGTTCTCATGGAACATACGCAGCCATGAGCGGCGGAACACGGCGATTGTAATGCGAACAGTATGCCGCCACTCGAACGAGTAATTGACTTCAGCAGACCTACAATCAGTGCGCTGCTTGCTTAAATGAAACCCGCTCTCTTCCCGAAAGAGGTTCCAATATTGTTCTGATTTTCTTCTTTAAAGAAATCTAGTTAAAGGTATGGCGAGTTCATCAAACAATGCGGCTGGTGGACGGGCACCGTTTCAGATGGAACACAATTAAACCAGATCAGACATCAAAAAGTGTCATTTGTTATCATAGAATCTCTGGTCTGCTTTGTTGCGAGCCTTAAAACAAATGTCGCTTTGCTTTCTGTGAATGGAAAGTGCGTGCGTGTCATGTGTGGGCTTGCTGACGTTCCAGCAGTCCCCGACAGTAAATAAAGAAACATGCATACGCTACCGTCTAATCCTATTTTCATAAGTGTTTGGAAATTGGAACTGCAGGAGACTCGTAAGCGATGCCAGTTGCAGTACACATGAGATTATTTGCTCTCAAAACCAAATCGGATCCCCACCCAAACATTTCGAGCAGAAAGTTTCCCCAAAGTCATCATCTACGCCCTGGTTCTGTCCTTTAATGAAAGCTTTGTAGTTTGATTCAACGGAGACTTTGTGAAAGGTGATTGCAATGTACACATTGAGAAATCAGCAGGCATGATTTTTTTTTTTTTTTTTTTTTTTTAATCGCAGCCTCATCCAGGGACTCAATAGTCACAATGTAGGATTTCGACAAATGGTTGGCCTGAAAATAGCATCCAGGTTCTTCTTAGACGCGGTTTCACCAAAAGATCCTGGTTTTGTTCACTGTTTATCTAATAATCTCCACTCCTTTCTTTTCAGCCATGGTTATTACTTTGTTTGCCGTTGACTGCTACAGCCTGCCTCCTCCAATCTCTTCTGTAAATATCTCTCATACTGAGGTCAGGCGATTTGGTTTGGTGTGCAATTTCCGCGATGGCGAGTTGAAGCAGGCAGGACTAATTGAACCTGGCTTGTCCTCTTCTGATTTACAGAGGAACCCAATAGATTCGGAGGCTTGATGTCCTATAATCTCGCTCATTACAGGAGATGTGCAGTGGAGATGTAATGGGAGATGATTGTCTCGTCTCATTTGAAACATCTGTAAATTTCTCATAACCTTTTGATTCTGCGCTGGCTGTAATTTCCGAAGGACCATTCAAACTGCTTCGGCTGCTCACTGGAGTCGTGGGACAAATAAGGCACTTCTTATTGTTTTCATTTTAAAATCTATTCTCGTGCTTGTTGAAGTACTACAGTGGCTCTGCTCCATATTATGGTGAAACACAAAGGGAGTGAGGACGTGTTGGAAATGGTCTGAGATCAATACAAAAATGGGGGGGGAAAAAAAAAAAAAGACAGTTTCCATCTTCACATTGCATGTCTTGATGAACACACATGCCAAAATTTGTAATTTTTGGATGTAATGTTTGGATTACCCATTCATCTTTTTTCGATATTATCCAAAAGCGACGCTGACGTCCAGTTGCAGAGTAGTGTAGACTGACCTTATCATGAGCACAAAGGCTGGACTTCAACATGAGAACTGTTGGTGGTGCTGTAGTGCAAAACCAGTCTAAAAATGACCCCGAATAGGAAGAAGAAACTCCATCACTGTTTAATCTCATGTGTCAGTCACGCATCCAACTGGCAGTTTTGTTTTTCTGTCTCATTGTCAGACAAACTCTGAAACAATGGTCATGGTCTGGTGCTGCATGTTGCTGCATTCGCCACACGACGGAACTGCCTTGAGTTCTGGATGGCAACCACCCAGGCAGACAAGTGTCCATCCCCACTCCTGAAAGTAGCCATCTGTCTGCTGCAGCTACGTGAAACATGGCCTTCACTAGTTGCTGGGGTTCTTGAAAATTTAGTTTGCAATGCCTCATCCTCCCAGGTCCTCTTTATTTGCCTCTGTAACAATGCCCACACTCAACGCCCTAGCAGCGCCCAGTACGAGTAAATGGGACTTGGATAGCAGCATCAGTGCAACTGTGATGGTTGTGAAGAAAAACCAGTTTTTCCCGTGGTCTCTAAGGGGAGGTTATGCCTGGAATGTACACGGTTCTCCCCATCAATCACCCTTCCCTGACCGTTATCGGTAAAAGCAATTCAGAGCTGGGATAAACAGAGCCTAGCCAAATGTGCAGACTAAGTAGGATCTGGTAGCAAGAGGCTACGTTCAATAAGGAATGGCACCGTGGTGCCAGTAAAGATGACTTGGGAGGAAAATAATTAACACTGAGGCACCTGCATGCTGGATCATGCCCAGAGAAGTGCACCATCTGGTCAAGGTGGTACTCCTCATCTGAGTCTCCCTAAGGAACCATTTGTTTGCCACAAAGACATTCCAGCGGTACCCAAGGATGCACTGAAAAGACCTCGTATCGAAGACATCCAGTTATCGATATTACAACTGTACAGTAAGACAGGAAACACCAGGACCCTAAAGACCTGGACCTTAGCTCTCATGCAGAGATATTAGCATTGCCAACACCTCTGTCCAGCGACGTCATGACTCCACAAGATCTTCCCAGCCATTTCTCAATCTCAAAGGCCGGGGACTCTGCGACATGAACGTCACTACCAAGATAAGTGAATCTCTTTGCAAGTTTCACCGCATACAAATGCTCTTCTGATGGCCACGTATAAATACTTACCAGTGAAGATGCTGACTGCATGTTTGATTTTTGGCATCGTCACACAGTTTTGAGTTAATCTGAGCGCTGAGACGCTTCAGTGGTGTAGTTGGCGTGATAGTGGGGAAGGTGGGTAGAGTGTTGCTCAAGGGAGCTTTGAAATTAATGAGGGTAATGAGAGGATGTTATTAATTTTTTCTTTCTGTCCGTATATTTTAGCAGTCTGGGGACTGAACTACAGCTAACATATTCAACAAACTCTTCTAAATTCATCAAAAAAATGTAAGAAAGCTTCTTAAAATGCTGTGTATAACCTTTATGATATAATATAAGAAAAGTGGACCATGTTTTTACCATGGCGGGGTGGATGGTGGTATTTGCGACTTTATCTTTGCTAAAACCCTTCAGGATCAAACCCGTAATGAGAACAGTGTGTACCGATGAACAGCCACCCCTCACCGCCACCAGATTTACGGCGGCTCTGCAACCACCTGAAACTACAGGTCAGGATTACAGACCGTCTCAAGAGGACGAACTCCCCTCCTCCTCCTTTGACCCTTGACTTGGTCAGTTTGATTGGCACATGAGGGAGAAACGTGATACGGAGCGATTTTGTCTTTCAAAACAGTCTTTGTTGTCATTTCTGTAAAACGTGAAGGATCTCTTCCAGCTATTTTTCATGTGGCGTTATGTTACTGTTCTTCAGTAATCACAGGAAAAAGTCCTTCGGGCGATCAGCTCAATGACTTTGGTGTCGAACAATTTAATTTAATAACCAATATTTTGGTTAATACAATTGCACTACTGCCTGTCCTCATGTTACGCTCAACTTTCCAGCTGCTTGATTATGTTTGCGCAGTGCCGTGCTCCCTGTGTTTGATGTTCCTCAGAGCATGAACACAGTGCATGGTGCAGTTTGTGTGTTTTACTAATTTTGGGCATTGGGGCTATTGTGATGTCATAAAGTCATCTTAAAGCTACAGTGTGTAGGATTTAGGGGCGTCTCTCTGCAGAAATGGAAGATAGCTTTCATAACCTTCTGTTCATTCATGCATAATTAATTGCAACAACAAATTGATGTTTTCATAAGCTTAGAATGAGTCCTTCATATCTACATCTACCATGTGGCCCCCCACATGGTGGGAAGTGAAGGAGATTAGGTGTTTGGCGGTGGATAAGGAGGTGCTGCGGGAGTGATGTGCTGAAATGCTTCACCTCAGGGAGCTGTGGCTGACGACTCCCACTCACACACTAACGCTGTGCACACATCGTTTCCTCGCCAGAACACCTTTTACTTCTGAGCTCACCATCTCAATAGCAATGTGGCAGCACCTGGTGCACTTGTTTCTTAAAGGGAATGACATATGACATTCTGGTTTATTTCATATTTATTCCAAAAATGCACCCATGACAAATTAATTGACTAAATACAACCTCTTTGCACCCTGTGCCCTACTTTGCGCTCAGATGACACGCTGTGTAAATAGCGAAGTGGATTTGGACACGGCCCAAATGCACTTGCGCGATGCGCTTTAGACCGTGCACCATAGATTGTCAAGATAAGCCCAAGAGTTTGATTGCATGATCAGTGTACCGATCAGAAAAATGATGCGAAGTATGTTCTGCCCATCGGTCCGTGTGTTTGTGTTTCCATATACATCATGCCGTATCTCGGGAACTGCTGGTAGTACAGAACAGACTGTGGTGTCAAATAATTTGCAATGTATATGTTGCGGTAGAATACTTTCTTAGGCACTAAAGCATTACCATGGTAACGGACAAAAACAACAAAATTCATCCTCTACTTAGATCTCAGTAACCGCTGAGGCTAAAGACCAGATTTTGCACTTGAATTACTCAATGATTCTAAGTTTACATTTGCTCCAATTAAAAAGTCTTTAGAAAAATTACCAGAAATGCCTGCTTTGACCTCCAACCCCAATTAAACCACTCTTCTCTGTAGCAGAGGAACCTCTGAGACTATCGAGCAGAATTTGATCTTAAATTACTCTGCAACCTAATTTGTTTCTCCAAATGAACAGTTTAAATGACCAGAAATACCCATTTTGATCTTTGACCCTGATGAAACAACCCCTTGCTGCATATTAATAACAGGACAGCAACTCAATATATTGAATTGCTTGATCATGCTTGAATATCTGTCTTGGTGATGTAATGCAGAAGGGAAATGGATTTTCAAGTTGGGACTATATATTGTTGAAAAAAATTGCCTTTAAAAAAAACCAAACCCCTATTCCTTTATATGAGTCTCTGTTGACTGACTGTAGCAAGACTAGTTTTGCACCAAAACAAGGTGTGCTGTATATAAAACTTTATGTTTACTGCTATAACTCGCCTGTGGAAGAAGGTCCTTCAGGAAAGTTTCTTTGTGAAAAATAGCTGTCATTAAAGGGCATTAATGGCTGACAAAAGTAACAAGGTGCAGGGTTTTGTGAAGACTAACAGAGGTTAGAAAAACAGGATCCCCGTCCATTTCCAGGAAACTCTTTTCCACTCGGAATTACACTGCCACTGCATTTGTTTTTTCTTTTTGATGTATCTCCTTTTCCTAAAAGCCATCATTAGAAGCCCATAGTTGTAAGATTACTATATATTGTGGTCTGTAATAATCTCTAATAAGAGTGCTTCATTTTGATTTAGTTTTTTTTTGAGGTTGTCTTTTGGAAATGCACATTTTTAATGGCTGTGCACAGGGGTTTCCTGGGTTGGGAAAATAAACTCCGAGCTGGCTGCCTCTCAGCGAGTCTCGGGCTAACAGCCCAATGATGACACTTTATTTTCGTTTCCACTCACTACCCATGAAGGACTGGGAGACACTTGCACCATTCAGCATTCACACGGAGCTCATCGACGCCATTTGTAGTTTATGTAATGCAATCAAGGAACCCCATAAAATCTTGTAGTCAGGTTTCTCTGAAAGTGCATGGGATTTATGCTGTGATTATGCACATAAATTGATGTCTTATATTTTTGACATTTGCGTGCAGACCATAGACTAACTAAAGCTAGGTCTGTATCTTTGCCCGCTGTTGTGCAAAAATAAAAACGAAATACTGCAAGTATCCCCATTTCCATCATTTTGAAGTTATTTGAGACCCAAATGCTGGAGATAAGGGAGCATGGACCCACTTACTGTTGATCTTTCCAAATGGCATCACATGATAACATATAGCAGCCATTGTGGATTCCAAGTGCAGTGTAGCAGAGATGATATGGCAAGGAGTGGCTAATTTGAGCACTTATCCGCTGCAGATGGCAAGACATATGGGCATAAATTTGCATGTATTCATAGCCTGGATCCTTGCTCAAGCTCCAGATGTGATTTCAACATGGACTTAGCAACACAACTAGAAATATTGTTCTTGGACTTTCCGTTACCTGGTGTTTTCATCCAATCCTGCATACATCATTGAAATAAAGGCTTACAAAGGTTTCAAGGCTCACACTGATTGGAAATCTTTGTTATAACTTGTTGACCTCAGCATTTGTGTGCCTGGATAGCTAGGAAAACTAAGCTGGAACACTAATTATTAAATATCAGGCTTGGACTATTGTTGAAAACAATTAGACTTGCATAGCTAATCTAGTAGGCCATAAGATACTTGGTATGAACTGATCAGAACACACCCTGATACAAGATAGATTCAACTGATATCTCCCATGGCAATCATGGCCAGTCAAAGGTCTCGCTGACGGATCTTTTCCTTGATTTGTCACAACTGCTTGCAAATGAAGCAACCCACAATTCCATAGAAATTGATAATGTTCAATCTCATGAAATTATGCAAACATGAACTAAAACAAAAGATAATGGCTTGCAACATGCACTCTCGCATTCTTTGTCATCTAGTATGCCCACATCATTGACCTGTGATGACCTTGGGAAGGAAGCTAATGTATAAGCTCATTGTGTCACATCATCTGGTTATATGAAACCCTGCTCTGCTTACATGAAACTTTCTTATAAAAATAAAGGTGGTTGTCTTTGACTATTTGTATCATACAAATCCATTCTATTATTAAATTAGCCAGTTAGTGGGCTATTTATAGCTAGCTGTGCGTCATCATATGTTGCTGTCCGTCTATCACAGGGCTGGAGTGACGCAGCTTTGAACACCATCTACCTTTTCAAATACCAAATAATCTTGCATTTGGGCATGATATTGATGACATAAAATAACCTTGAACTTTTTTTGGCCAACATTCTCTGATATATTCAGCGTCTGTACTTCAACCAGCCACTAGGGGCAATAAAAAGGATTTTGGTTTTACTTTTCAAGACTGCCTAACCCTCCAACTTTGTTTGCAGGCAAAAATATGCAGAAATGTTATCAACTTAATTTTGCCATCTCCTGTGCTACTTCTTATTGCTGTAAACTGCTGGACGTCTGCTGATAACATTCCTGTGATATTGTTTTAGCATCTAATTGTTCGGCCAAATGAGCCCTCTCCATGCACAGTATATAAGCCAAACTTCAGACCTACACACACAGTTTTATCAGTCGCTGGACTCATGAATTAAAAATAAGATTTTTTTTTTCCTGTCTGCGCTCAGTGGAGAGATAAATTGGCTACTCGTTAGTGTGGGCAGTGTTGATGGTTACTTGGGGCATTGTCTTTTTGATTGAGTTCTTATTTCAGAATTTAATTACATAAAATCTGCTCATTTTCTTTTATGAAATAATTGGGTGATTGCTGAGTTGTCATTTAATGTCCTTGTTACAGTGTGAGAATCACAGCGTTCACCCTGACTGAAGAGTTTTACAGCGGCAATGAATTCAACAACTTCATACAACAGATTTAAAACACTTTAACTCCAGACTTTCCATTTTGCTCTTAAATCTTTCATCTCTTTATTCTGCAAAGAAATCCCTTGCCCAGTTTCTCTTCCGCTCCCCTCCGCATCACAGCCTCTTAATTATATATTTTCCATTGCTGCCGACCAGATAGGGTATCTGATGTAAGAGCCTGTGCCGCGTCACGCTCGTGTGGCGGCTATACTCTAGCATCAGTTGTGCATCACTCAAGTAAACATAAGACCACCAACGCTGGTTGATAAGCTGGAATGCAGTGAAAGCCCCTGAGAACTACTGGGATAAGATACGGAAATGAGTCGAGACTAAAAAAAAAAAATTGCTGTCATAACAGCGCAATATAACGAATGGAAAACTTGCACGTTCTAGAAGGTTAGCTGACCCATTTGTTTACACTAACTGCTGTAAGATATTTGATTGGATTGAACTTGATTAATTGTAGAATATTGTCTTTGCAGGGGGGAGAAATAGGGTTGTAGGAAGGGGAGGGGGGATCGGGCTGTCACACTTCCAAGGAATAACTTCTCTCGTTTCAGTTATGAAAGTTTTCCAGGAATTACCAGATTTCCAAAATGCAGTGCACCCCTACTGATGTTGACTATTATGTCGATACAGTACGGTCGATTAATGACGAAAATGCTAACCAATGCCCCTGGGCAACAGCTTGAGCAGTGAAATGGGGTGAGGGTACCCATGTGTTATTACTCTTCGCTGGTTCCTGGTATCTAAGTCCCAGCATTTCAGGACTGTTTCTGTGAATCTGGCAGACAAAATCTTCAGGATTCAGCAAGAGAGAAGGTGATCTAGTAGTACATTCTTGACGCATGATTAAGTTCCAATGACACCACTGACATGCAGCACAGCCAAACAAGCCCCCAGACGTACCGTTCTCCATGATTCTGGATCAGATCTTCCGAGGCAGAGAGAGCGGGATTGCCACTGTGCA
>OMMV01043548.1:16061-29154 GCA_900302635.1 Chatrabus melanurus | reverse complement strand
TGATTTTGGAGCCCAGCCGTACCCTCAGATGAAGTCACAACATTCAACCCTTCCCTCCGAGTTGAGGGTCAGTCTGTTCTATAGGGCTTTCTACTGCGATTGTCAAAATGGCAAACGAGGGAGCACCGTGAGGAAGTTTGGTATTCCTTCCTCAAGTAGAGTTTGGGCTCGTCTACCTATGCAAGACTGGGCTCAGTGGACTGCATAGAGGGAACCATCATCTGGTTCTATGGGTAGGAAGGTGGACCCAGTTAAGCGTTGTGGGCCACAACCACTTGGGACACTGTAGGCCACTGTATCTTGAGATTTCCCCAGCTGTCTAGACTTCGTGTTGCCAATGGATACAGGTAGGCTGGGACAAGAGAGTAAGGCTGACGTCTTTGCGCAACTCTCCCTCATTTTAATCCAATTCACGCGCAAGTCAAGACATTGCCCGCGCACCCCTTTGTGATACTCTACATGATGTCCTTGGTCGTCGTCGTCGTTGATAATGACTGAGGAACAACAGAGTTTGAATTCTTGTAGAATCTTGAGGCACTGAAGCTCAGGATGCATTGATTTAAGGCATGGGCATATTCACTACTATTATCACAACTGCTTCTGTTGTGTCTCGTGCACCATTGCCTATTTTGGATGATCTCTCACTCACTTGTGCCAGCATATATATTGCATGGGGCTATTGTGATGGTATGACCATCTCCAATTACTCTGACCCCAGAGCATCAAAACCGTAGCTAATCTGACCCTTAGTAATGACATCAACTTTTGAGGTCAATGCCGTTGGATTTTTAACAGCTCAACACAATACTATATCTATATCAATCATTAATTATAGCTGTTCTGGTACTTGGCGGTGGTCCAACATCTTACGAAGACACTTTTTACTTAAATTTGTCACCCTGTTGTCTAGAAATCACAACTTGCCAGCACTGAGTAATGGCCGTATGAAACTGCCAGTCAATGAAAAATTGTTTTCTGCAGCTTCACAGAATGACCATAAATAATGCAAAACACAAAGGTTTTTGATTACTTTTGTGCACCGACTGTGCTGTCAGTTGATAGTCATTCAGGCAGAGTGAGCTGCATGCCAATTTTTTATAATAGTTGAGGATTGTAATGAGATTTTTTTGATTTCCATCAAACCAAACCCATCCAGCTTGTCTCCAGTGACTTAATCTTGGTTTAAATATGTCCTTGAGCAGTTTGGAGCCCACATTACAGCCCCGTGTCTCTAAATCAATCCGCGCACGGCTCATGCTGGCTCACACATCCTTGGTGTTGATGAGGTCAGCCAGCAGTCATATCATCCTTTCAGCAGCAGGTATTTCAATGTGATATCCAATAGCCACAAAAGTCTTAAACACAGATAAAGTATTTCATTTGAACTTGAACATGAGATGGATCATTTGATGCTAATCATGCGCCATATGTCCCGTTTGCCTTCTGGCCCAGCCCCGGTTGACAATTTTGTCCAGTGATCAGAAATGCTCTTGGAACTATTTCAACACCTCAAGCACCCGAGTCCTCCGGCAGCGGACACTGCACAGTGCGAAGTCACAGGCCTACGTGATACTATGTGTGTAGCTTGGTGAAATTTTCACCAAAGGCACTGTTGGCACGCTGCAACAGCAGCTGCTGGCTGGTCCTAAGGAAAAATTAATTATCGTCAGATGTCCATGTGTCCTTAATTCTGCTAGTGTTCATTTGTAGGCTGCAGTGCTACATTTCAGACGCAGTGGCTCAATTAGGATTTAACCATCCAGAATTTTTGCATTGCTTTATCTTTTATTTGCAGACATCTGCGTCTTGACATTTTGTGGGCGAATTAGGGTTATTGATTGGCGAGACGTAGTGCTCAGTTCAGAAGCTTAAATCACTGAATGTGGCTCGTCAGTGTTGGCTCGCTTAAGTTGATTATTGCTTTCCCCCTGTGCATCCATAAACTGGGTAGATAAATTACCATTTGTTAAATGTCTGCCCTTCTTCAGTGTGCATTACTATTGCTTGCACAAATCAGCTCACATAAATTCCACCTATACAGAGATCTTCCGACCCCCAAAAGCTATCGACTACTTTTGTTTCCGTTGCAGCTCCTCACATGAATAGGCAGCTGTGCTTGGAGCAGTGCAAGATAGCCAGATCTGTCAGGCTTCAGATGACCACTTTGTCAAGTTGACTAGACTAAAACTAGCTCCAGTGGTTGATTTATATCCCAAGATATAATTTTACAAACAAAACCATTGCGTTAATAGTTAAGACAAGCATGTTAGTTCGGTATCTCATGAATGATTTATACCTTTGCAGCCTTTCCATTATATTTGTATATACGGCTTCATGGTGGACTGGCCCAGAGAAGGATTTTCTTAAAAAGATGTGAAATTTCAGCGACAGTTTGCCAGAAGGCACATGGGCGATGCAAGCCTAGATTTGACCTGTTGTATGAAAATCCTTACCTGCTCCACTCCACCATGAAGCTGTATAACTGGTGATGCAGCAGACAAAAGTTGAACAATGCCCAATTTCTCCAATCACAGCCACAGAAGTCTATAACTCCTACAGAGTTGTCATGGGTGTCTTGGTGGCTTCCCTCACTCATTTCCTTCTTGCACGGTCGCTCAGTATTTGAGAACTGCCTCCTCCAGACAGACTTACCACAGAGTACCATGCTGTTTGTGTTTCTTAATGATTGATGTAAATGAAGTCCAAGACATATTCAGTGACTTGAAAATGTTCATGTATCCATCCCCTGACTTGTCTAAAGAAAACTGTCTGTAAAAGTGATGATTGAGTTGTTATGCTTTAGGGTGTGTATACTTATGCACTTTTATATTTTTGTCCCCTGTCACCCCAGTGGGGGAACATAGAAATGCTGTCCGTCCGTCCGTCCGTGCGTGCGTGAAACGCAGTACTCGCAATAACTTTTGATAGGTTGAGTGCATGGCCACCAAATTTGTACCACAGATGCATCTGGTGGAGGTCTTGGATGAGTTTGATGATGAGCGACCTTGACCTACTTTCCAAGGTTACCGCTTGGTTTTGACCATTGACATTGATGGAATGTCCCTTCACTCTATGCCCATAACCACTGAGGCTACAGAGTAAATTTTGGCCTTAAGTTACTCAGAGATCCCAAGTTTCTATATGGCCCAATTCCACATTTTTCTGCAAAATGGACACTGATTCCTATTTTGACTTTTGATGCAGATGAAATGATCACTTGCTATCCATCTTTGCATGCATGAGAAATAAGCTTAACAGAATGTTAAGAATCACAGCTGAATACCTGTCTTCCAAATGATTGTGAACAAGTGGGTCATGTACCGTAGGAAGACATTCCCTGGTTTATTCCTCCTACCAGAATGCTCTTATTCACATTTAAGAAAATCTAACACTTCCTTGCAATCAAGTGCAGCTTGGTGTTACAAGGAGCATCCCTAGTTTACAGCTTAGCCTCTTGATACAGCCATCACCATGGCTGCCTGAGCCAATTTAACTTGCTGCATAAAGTGATTGTACCAATCGATCGGCTTATTACTGACCTCCCTTCATCAGCGAGCGTGCACTGCTTCCATCATGACCGCAGCGAGTACTGCGGGGAGGATAATTGCACTGCGAGGCGCACAGGGTGGGTCTCAAGTATCCCCACGCTCAGCCCGGTGCCAAAGGAAATCACATTGATCTCCGAAGGTGATGAAAAGCCTCTCTCAAAGGCCCCACTTCCTCTTCCAGACTGTTCCAGCCTCGACAATGAACCGGAGCAAAAGCGTAGATGATCCATGCATGCCTGCCAGCCAGAGTCATGTTCATGTCATTTGTCTTCTGTGAGTGTTTGACAAAGAACTTGAGAAGAGCTGCTTGTTCTGTAATGATTTTCAGCCCCTGAATGTCTGTGTTTTGGGGTTTAGGCGTAAAAGACGGCTGCAGGGCCATTTTGACTGTTGCCTTTCAATCAATGCAGGGATTATCAAGTGCGAAAACAGTCACTGTGTTTGCAATAAGTGAAGCACTGGGTGGTGAGCTTTTTTTATTGTGGCTGTGCAGAGAGAGAAAAATGCATTTTTAATACTAATTTCAGTACCCTTAGTTCAAACGTTAATGCAGCCTGCAGTGAAAGACAAATTCTTCGCATCCTAATGTATCAACAGACGGTTTAATGAACCGGTGCATCTCACACCAGCAACTGCCAAATCATTGCACACAGCTGGAGAAATGAAATCATTTTAAAAACATGCAAATGATGCTTTCTGCAAGCCTCTCTCTGTGCACACTCAGGAGTGGTCAGAGAATGTTGTTATCAACTCAAAATGAATTCCGTGGGCTTTTTGTGTAATGACTGCCGCTTGTGTAATTACTTCAAGGTTCCTGTTGTTTTAGGATGAAATTGTCATGTTACCTGTTGGTGCTGTGAATTAGCTTTTAGTTGAATATAATGGTTTGGACTTGTGTATATATATCAAAAATCAGTTGATTAAAACTTTTTCATTTAGGTTTGGGACATGCCGCTATTTATGCTGGACATTGTTACATCACCATAGCATGTTTGGCTAATGACAGGCCTGGAAAATACTAATCGTAGTTAACATATATGCAGTCATGCGATCTATGCCAAGCACACTTAGTCTGATGGTTAAGTTTAGCGCATGCAGTAACATTAACCATGGTTTCTATTTCTTAATGATTGATGGACGTGAACTCTTTGATATATTCCGTGACTCCGAAAGGTTCATGTATCCATCCCCTGACTTGTCTCAAGAAAACTGTGCGTTTTACTGGGGGGGTGGCATTCAATGTCAATTATAGTGAGATTGCTTCATGAGATCTTGCAGGTAACGCAAACGAGGAAGCAAGGTTCCTGTGTGAATGTTGTCTTACCTGTCCAGCAGAAATCCAGCAAAAACTTGTGAATGTGAAATATGTTCAGATTGTATCCTAAGTTCTTCTCAACGGAATCTCTAGTTGCTCGAGTTTAACTGTCTGTCACTTTCTTTCTGCTTCAGTTATAAGTCAGGCCAGAAAAGCCCCCCGTGTGATCCATGACATTGCCACAGAAGGTGTGTCATAACATCTTGTCATTGTTTTTTAATCCATGTGGATCAAAATCCTAAATTGTTCCCAGAAAAGGTGAATTTTGATAATATTGGCAATATAATATTATGAATCCTTTGTTTGAATACTTAGGAATGAAATTATAGTAGTGCAGAGAAAATCTATTTTATGACTAAAACTGTAAAAATAAAAATAAATCGAAGGGGACTACACCTTTAAAGTTTGAAAGCAGGCGTCACTGTTCAGTGCCCTCATGACTGTTGATTGTAATTCATTCGCCATTCAGTGAGATGTCTTGCTTTACAAATCTTGTGTAAATTTCCAGCTCAATAATTACATTCTTCTCTGTATAACAAATATTTTAATGCGGTGACACACAAGGTTGCTTTTCTGTGAAAGCTGTGGAAAGCAGTTACATTCGAACAAATTATATTCACACAAAACAAGTTGTGTGTGGTAGCACTATTGACAGTGCAGTACAAAATATGTGGTGACAAAATAAGTGTACAAAAAAAAAAAAATCAAGTAAATGTCAAAATCAGACACAATGGTCTCTTTCCTGGGCAACAGTTTAAATATAATTGCTAAGAATTATTTAGGAAATGACTATAATCATCATATTTACTTAGGAAATGGTTGCAATGGACTTAAGTGCAGTTGGAAATAAGGATTATGAAGATATATGCCATAGAATCTGAGAATAATGTGAAATATCCTTAAGAACACTGTTTTTCTAGTTTGGGTTGGGATTCAAATGTGAGTCTTGGGAAAATTAAAACAGGCCGCTGAACTCTTCTGCAGAATTTGTTGTATAATTATCGTATTGCGAAACCCTCCAGAGTATGTTGTAGTGTAAAGTTGTCTCGAGTGAATGCTATAAACTACGAGGTTAGAATGCCTTAAATAATAAAGTGTGCATAATAAGCCTCAGTTTTTCTTCCAAGCAAGAATGAATTTTGACAGCATGGTTCCCCTTTAAAAGCAGTTACAGAACTATTGCTGCACAAGGCAGTTACCAGGGCTTCCTTTTTCAAAGTACTGCTAATATTTCAAGCCAACCATGTTGGTGAGGCTCCTCTTATCAGTTTGCAGGAATATGGAAATTTATGTGCAATTTTCGGGAGTTCGACTTCCAGTGACACAAGCTGACTTAAAGTAGATTTTAAACATCAGTGATTGGTCCTCAAAGACAAATCCTAAGCGGAGGTAAGTTTATAAGCATTCAGGTCTGTGCAGGTTTTGGGTAGAAAATAATATGTCTTCAAACTTGGGCCTCGATTCCTCTTAAGACTCTTATGAAGACCCAACTCAGACCTGAATGCTTATAAACTTACCTCCGCTTAGGATTTGTCTTTGAGGACCAATCATGGGCAGGTACTATTTTATGATCATGATTCTGAGGTTGGTATGTCGAATTGCTGAGTGGTTCCGAGCCATCATTGCAAGATGATGGTTTTTGAGGTGAGTGCGAGCGTTTAGGTGCAGGGAAAATGGAGGTGTGAGGGATTCTAAAGTAAGTGCTTCTTTTGCTACATCCAATGGTGAGTTTTCTGAGAATTCATGGATGTGGTATCTAACTAACAACGGGTCGAAAACATTAACTGCGGATAATGTAAAATCCTGCACATGCGATCACAATAACCACATTTGACGTTTTCTTTGATGGCCCATCATTAGTCGAACACACAATGCCTTCGGTGCCTTTGGTGGTCACATGAGTTTGCTGTCTTTGCCAATCAAAACATTATTTGAGGGAAACTTCTGTCACGAGACTCTGCTATACAACAGTTGGGAGGGGTGGACTGGTTGATTTAGAAGTTCTAGAAACGGCTCTTGAGGGGTAGAATCTTGGGGCTTGAAAACCTCAATTTGCTGCAAAATGATTAATTTTCTTTATGCCATAGGAATTGTATTTTATAATTAATTGATTTGTAACTTCTTGTTCAAACGCCCTTTACCCAGGATACAAATTGTACCATTTCTCCAATGCAGATTGTTTCCTTGCTGCTTTCACAGCTCTTACAGCTCTCTTGTGAAACTGAACCAAGGACTTTTTCTTGTGTTTCGGAACAAAGGCAACATCTGTTTTCTTTTGGCAAAAACTGAGGTGCACAGTCTGTATTAAGCCAAACACCGTTCGACTAAAAATGTAGTTTCCACCAACAGAGTAAAACACTTTATCATACTTAAATATGTCGATGTTCAAAATTTGGTTGTAAGATTTGTTTTGGTTTCACTCAAATAAGTACGGTTAACTACAACACGAGCCATAATTCAAAGAGTGACTCGCATGCGAAATTCAAGTCACCACTTCACAAATGGAATGTTCTGAGAATGATTATACTTCACATCTCTGTACTAGATAAAGTGCACTTTACGTTTACCTAAAGATAAGGAAATGTTGGCATTTACAAACTCCCCCTTCCAACCTCAAGAAACTGGTTAAGATAATACTAATTATTGTTAGCTGTTAGAGTTTGCCTCATTTGATTGCCTTAACGTTGGTTAGCTAGCTAGCCTTTTAGTTGGCTTACTTGACATAGTGTAAATCCAAGTATCAACTATGCAGTTCAATTAATAGTCCAGTCCATTATGTTGTAAAAGGTTTTTTTTCGTTCACAATTTCTGGAGACTAGATCAACTGTACATTTTTGGAAACTTTAGAGTCCACTGAATCTGAAAATGTTTGACATTTTTTTCCAAGTCTATATGGTGGCCATCTTGGATTTCAAAATGACCGCCATATATTTGATAATTCATTCACTGATGTCCTGTATTTTGTTATGTTTAAGGTATTTATTTTGTTTAATTGAACCCTACATCCCTCAAAATGTATAGACTCCAAAATCATTGCAATATGTACATTAGAAGTGGAATTTTTAATGAATTATCAAATTTTATGGCAGCCATTTTCCAGCCTACTGCAAAGGGTAGATTTACACCAGGTGAAACAGGGGTATTCCCTTTTCCAGCAACTGGGGTCCTCAACACTGAGGCATCTATGTGCTGGATCATGCCCAAAGAAAAGCACCACATGACCAAAATGCCATGGGCGACGTTCCCTCACAATGCAAGTGATGCTCCTTAGCTTAGTTTCCCTACGTAACAGTTCATTTGACACAAAGTCATTCCTAGTACCAAAGACAGTTGTCATCATGATTAGAATCCAAGTCTCACAACCATACAGTAAGACGGGAATCGCCAAAACCCTGAAGACTTGGACCTTCATTCTCCTGCATCCCTACTGTTCGCTATTATACACCATGGAATCGCTGTGGCAGAAGGACGTTCTTGCTTTAAGTATCCAACAAAGGCCCCAAAAATGCAAACTCGGTGAATGATTGGAAACAGAACGAAGTGAGAGAGGCGAGGAGGGGTGTTGTATGAAAATAATTCAAACATCAAATGTGGGTGGTGCTGATCAGCTGCTGAGTTGTGACCCAGAAACGGCAATAAATTTTACACGTGCGACCTTGAGCCTTAAGATGGTTTATGAATACAGACCTTGAGCTTGCCGTACTATTATCTGTTGCCTGTTAGTATTTGTCTCTGTTCAGGAAGACGGCAATGTTTGAATCCACTTATATTTTGAAGCACAAAATTAATTTGCAATACAAAATATTGGAACATGAGCACTGACAAGCACTTACTCCATGGGATAAATGAACTACTAGCTTTTTAAAAAAAAGTTTCCTTAACTTTTGTCTGAGTTTTATGAACTCTTGGGTCTCTTGAGGAGGATAAAATAGCAGACATGACATTTTCAGGGGTATATTGTTTCCGTGGCGTGAAATTGATGTGCTGTTAATGAGTTCTGTGTTAACGGTTACATTTAACAATTTATAATTCTGACGACAAACCCCACCCTCAAAGATGACTATCGCAGTGATATTTACGGATTAAGTTGATTGTAAAATTTTGGTTTAATTTACCTTTTCCCCCCTCCTTGAACGGTGGACTCACTGTTCCATGAATTGGCGTTTTTCTATTGATTTATTCATTGCCGTGCAGAGTCGTAAAGATCTTGGATCTAAATTGTTGTCCTGTTTGCCAGATGTTTCCACAAAAATGTACTTGTAAAGTAACAAATGATTGTGCAGTAGGAAGCCAACTTTTGTGCAACTTGAATTCCGCTGACCTGGATATCCAAGCATTGTCAACTTTTATAAGCTCATTCATCCATTCATCCATGTTGTAGGATTAAATGGTCAAAACCAAAGTCTAGTTGGGCTAAATCTTAGTAAATCCTTGGCATTCTTTATAAAATGCTGAATGTAAGACATTTTGGCAATTACTGAAATAATTTCAGTCAGTAATACTAGTGAATTCATTAATTTGCTGATCATGAGGAATTTTGTGTTCACTCTGATAATGATCAACTTTGTACAATAAAGTGGCCATGAAAATATCTGATTTTTACTTCTTTTTTTTTAAATTTTGTCATCAAATCAAGGCAAACAAGTCTTTTTCAATTTACAAAAAAACAAAAAGTTAAAATGGATCTCAAATACATGCTCCATATTAAATTAAAAAAATACATATACAGTATATAAGAAACATAGGATTGTCTATATACTCACCATTTTATTCAGAATCTGGTTTCTTGCAGACTGTCATCTCTTCCTCCAGGATTGTCATGAATTTTGCTGCATTCATGTGACCTTACATCTAAGCAAACCCCCCCGGGCCTGCAGCTGAGAAGCTTCACCACAGCATAATGCTGCCACCACCAATCTTCATTGTTGGGATGGTGTGCATGATGATGGGCATGTTTGACTAACACCACACATAATGCCTAATCTAATGTCCAAAAATCTCAGTTTTAGTCTTACAGACCCCATGGCCTTCTGCTGGCTGACTTTATAGTATCCTGCATGCCTTGTGGCAAACTAGTGATGATGTTAACAGTTTTGTCACCAAAGCATAAAGCTCGGCAGCAATTGTTGTACGCACAGTCTCTCCAGTTGCAGCCACCAAAGCGTGGAACTCCTTTAGAGCTGCCACGGGAATTTTGGTGACTTTCTCATCTGGTTTGTGCACACTCAATCGCGTGTTTTTTTTGCAAAAAATTAGCAATTGAACAGATGATTTAACTGACCTCCAGAGGACATTCAGTGACTTAATGGAATGTTGCTGTAAGCATCCTCTGACTTGTGCTTTTCAATCACATAGTGCAGTTGTGTGATACTAAAGATACTAGTTTGTATTTTATATATTTATGATACAGTACTGTATATCACGCTGTAGAGATTTTTCACAGATATTTTTTCAAAGGTATTGTGTAAAGAAGCTTGAATTTTTAATTTAAAAAAAAAAATGTTCTGACTTGCACCAGCGTTCTGGCCAAGTGGTTAATGCACTTGCTTTCAAAACGGAAGGTTCCCAGTTCAAGACCACCTGTACCCATTCTCCATGTAATGTGGAGTTGCATCAGGAAGGGCATCCAGCGAAAAACTTGTGCCAAGTCAACATGCAGATCCATATCCGATCCGCTGTGGCGGCCATGAGCCAAAAGAAGACGCTGTTCTGATTTGACATCACAGAGCAATTATCACGCTTTAATGTTTCCAAACACATTTTTAAACCAGTCTTTTGGCCTCCTTCATAGCGTCTGAACATTTCAAGAAGCGAATGACATTTTAGTGTCAGCCGTCTATTCCGTCTTCTGTGTTAAATCAACCATAACTGAACCAAATGCCATAAAACAATATCGCGTAACTTTTTTTTTCAAAACGCTGCCATTGGGAGTGTTGTCCTGCCACGACATTACATCCAAATATTTACAGCAAACACTGTATTTTTATGACTCGTGTGTAAACAGCAAGTTCGGCATGCGGCATTTTTGGTATCCATGAATTCTTCATCCTGACTGTTTACAAATCGGCATGACGGCAAAGGAAAAATGGTCCAAAAATGAACCGTGGACAATGTGTCGATGAATGAACGCAACGTCAAATCTTTGTATATTTGTACGACGCTTATTTCCTTGATGAGCAAGTGTTTGTTGTGTGTAATTTCAAGGTTAGGTTCCATAACACGCATAGTGCTGCATGATTGTACTTGAGTCAATCCTTTTTTCTGGATTTTGTGTGTGTGTGTGTGTGTGTGTATATATATATATATATATAAAATACACAGTAGTGTCTTAGCTCTAAAGGTGCAGCTGGGTTTGTTCAGAATTATTGAAGCCAGTTCACTTTAAACCTGATTTACTGTGAATGTTGGACCCTATACCCAGTTTGCTATTTTTGGCAAACTGAGGAATAGCTGTATTACTTTTTGCGAGAGGGTTTGAGTGGTCTGATTATGTATATCAAGCTCTGAAACAATGCTGGTATTGTAAATGAGGCGTGATACAGTTTGCGCTGATTGATTTGGAGGAAAAAGAAATTGAGCAGAGGTGCAGCGTTGTCAGCCAGTCGGGGGCCAATCAATATTTTCTGGATGATGGTTAGTGGCACTGGCAACGTGCAATTTGGATATATAAACAAGAAGTGTCTCATGCCGGGCAGTGCAGAACTGAAATCATGTTGTAATGAACATCTTGAACTCAAATACAAGACGGCCATTACTTGATCCAGTTCATTTAACAGTGCTGCCAATTTCACGCTGCCATTTTAAAATGCAATGAATGGATATTGTTGAAATTTTGTCAGGAGAATGTCCTTGGAATTTGGTTTTCTTCTGTCCCCATCTTGCAATCCCTTCTATTACATTTGTACCTCGTGACATCATAAAAACCTATAATTTTGAAACCTACTTTTTGGTCCTTTTTCCGCTTTCTGTGGTTGTTCCTAAATTTGTACAGGGTTGATGGGGGCAGTTTTTTTGGACTTTAATTTCTTGCCCGAGAACATATTGATACTCATTCACAGTTGGGACTACAACTTCAACCCTTTGGTTAGCGGACGACCCATGATCTTGGAGACCTCGTGGAGTTTGTAGTGTGACATGTCAAATCCTGTCTGAATCCAACCAGTCCTTACAATTCCATTGTGTTGTGATTTGGTGTTTGGAGTAAATCAAGCCAAAAGTTCCCATAATAGTGTTCGTGCAAACAGGCTAGTTGGGGGGTGGTTTGAATTTTGACCACTCAGTCCCCAGTTATTGGAGATAAGGGCCTGAGCCTTTATTATTCTACTGGCAGAGATATTCACTCTCTGGAAGCTATTCTTAATTACAATATTTACAATGATATGTCTTTGTCTTAACTGACTCTTTGCCTTTTGAGTGT
The DNA here is from genome assembly GCA_900302635.1 of Chatrabus melanurus. Classification (NCBI taxonomy): domain Eukaryota; kingdom Metazoa; phylum Chordata; class Actinopteri; order Batrachoidiformes; family Batrachoididae; genus Chatrabus; species Chatrabus melanurus. Next base: position 16,874 of record OMMV01043548.1, on the reverse strand, counting down.
AACTCATAAGTTGCTGATCTTCATGACTTGAAGTTTTTAAACAAGGTTCAGTGTCACTGTGGCAAAGAATTCCTTCCCATTAATGGGAGCTATTTTCAACATTTTGCACACTTTTTCACAATTATACCCAATACTGAAATTAGCAACTTGGTGGTGCAGTGGTTGGTATTCTTGCCTCACAGCAACAAGGTCGTGGGTTCAAGTCCGACAATGCCCAGTTCCGCCTGTGTGGCGGCTGCATATTCTCCTCATGTCTTCATGTGTTTCCTCTGGGTACTCTGGTTTCCGTCATCATTAAAACGTGCACATTAGGTTCTTTCTCCTTGTAGATCTGGAGTTGCGTCAGGAAGAGTATCTGGTATAAAAACTTGTTCCAAATCGATATGTGTGCCGGAGATAAATGATCTGCTGTGGCAACCCCGAATGAACGGGAGCCAAAAGGTTGGGAGAACCTAACCCTGAAATAAATAAAAAAATAAGTACATCACATCAATGTGGCTGCTGATCTGCATTTAATGATTCAGATCCAGTGATTCCGCTCAGGCTAGTTGACAGCATCAGTCAAATCAAGATTATGCTTCAAAAACACAGACATGAGGCTCGGCGAGGATGAGAGTTTCAGTCAATGATGGCGCTTGTTAAATTCTAAATAATTGCTTAAATTTTTGAAGTACATATATTTTTTATTGAATAAAATATTTATTTTGCTTAGCTGAAAAGGCATAGGCCGAAGGTTAAGCTCATTATGCCTCCCCTTCAACAATGTTGTGCTGTTGCTGTGTTGAAAAGTGGCTTTTTTTTTTTTTTTTTATT
>OMMV01043548.1:0-13565 GCA_900302635.1 Chatrabus melanurus | reverse complement strand
ACGGGAAAAGAACGGGGATAAAGCTCGCTTTTGTGGCAAGTCTGCATGCGTTTCCATTTTCTACCTCAGTTTATATGTAAATAGAGCCTAAATACTTAATGATCCTTGAGATTTTGAGGTATTTGTAGCTCAGAGGCAGCATTTTTCCCCGTGTCTTCCTCACCCTACTGTAAGGTGGTTTGACTGTGAGAAGACTCGAATGTAAGCACAACCTGAAGAACACGAAACCCACACAAACAAAAAGACAATCAAATTACCGACTAAAAATGTAACATATTCTTCTGTTTGCAGGACCTCCGGGAAAGCGAGGAAGACGAGGCCGCAATGGAGAACCTGGTATGTCCATTTATTTTTTGTGTGCATGTGGCCAAAGATCACGCTCGTCTCAATCGAGGAATGTTTAAGGAATAATTCAGTAGAGCATCAGCAAATTGCACTGCATTTAAACTGGTGTAAAAGTGCACTGTGTATATCTCTGGAGGCCAAAATAGGTTATAGATGTGTAATTTGTGGCCCGGTGGTTTCGCTTGGATGCAATTGTTTCAACTTCAGTTGCTATAGAAATCCTGGATTTTCACAGTAAAAGCTGGAGAGTGATGATTGGCTCTGTAATTTCAGACACCGTGATGATGTACTTGCATTCAATGTTGACATATAAGGGACCGCACTCGGTGGCGTTTACAATTTAAATGATAGAGATTGACAAGTGTTTGCCTCAAGTAGCATGTTACTGCATAATTATGGAGATGGCACCTTAGCACCATGCCATCTTCACACTGGGTGAACATTCTCTGATGACTCCAGTGTTCATTCTGCAACTAACCCTGTTGGGTGATTGAACTTAATGTGCTTTGTTTTAATGATGGGAGAAACTGAGGTGTCAGGAGGAAACCCACGCAGACAACTTGCAAACTCCGTATAGAAAGGATAGGATTCGATGGAACCAAACCCACAGCCTTATTGCTCTGAGGCAAGATTGCCCCACTATGCTGCCCGTGAAATGAAAAGCGAACTGGATATAAAGCTAACTGAAAAAGCTTTCTAAAACTAAGTGAATATAAAGCTAACCAAATACAAAACGAACTAAAACTATAAAGCTGAAGTTAAAACAAACTCTATGCAAATCAAAAAATAAGTAAATGGAAAATGAAATATTAAGCTCAACGAATCTTAAAAACGGCACAACCTAAACATAAGCGAATGTAAAATTAACTGAATATGAAGTTAACCAAATTTAAAAGACAATGTACAAAGCTAAATGAACATGAAGCTAACTAAAAAGCTAACTTGGTCCGAAGGCCCATTGGTCCGAAGGCCCATTGGTCCGATAATAATATAATATATATCAAAATAATATATTTAAATATTTTGAGTTTTACTATGCATCTCAAAACATTTATCAGTACTAAGCTTGGATGTGTTACAAATATAACTTAGGCCTAATTTTCGGAACAATGGACCTTCGGAATAATGAGCCGTCCCCAATCTGAAACTGCTAACTAAAACTAAACTAAAACGCTAACTTGATCTGAAACTGAATGTACAGTAAAGTGAACTCAAAAGCCAAGTGAATCTAAACTAACTTCATATAATGCAAAACTAAATGATGAAAAGCTCATTGAATCCAAAATAAACTGAAAATTAAGTTAACTGAAGTAAAAATATAAAGCGAACTGACTATAAAGCTAATGTAAAGCTAACAGAATGTAAAGGCTAACGGAGTAGCTAATTGACTATAAAACAGACTGAATATATACTCTAAGGTGAACTCGATCTAAACTTGAATATAAAGCTAACATAATGTAAAGCTAATTGAATCTAAAATGACAATGTAAAACAATTGAACAAGTTGTTGTAATGTGTTTAGGCAACTCCAAATTAAACCACGTCCCTTCCTTTTCCCACAAAGCCTTCGAGCTGATTCAACACACTTGGACCCCGTCCAGGATCAAGTAACTTGTGCAGCAACACACCCCCACATGCACAAAGTTTTACCACAAATTGAGTTTGCAGCAAGAGCATGCACTTGGCGGGGAGCTGCACATACGCTCCAATCACCCGATAGCACAAGTGATAATGAGTGGCAGCATTCCCATGTTGGGAACACGGTGCGTTCGGGTGCAGCTAACACTTTGGAGCACATGTAGTAGCCTTGTAAAAATAAAATTATAAAGTGAGGTAGTGTAAGAAGACAGCGTGAGAAACAAACATGTATGTGAGAATTTTATATTTGTAATCGGATGTAATTCAGCTCCAACTTTTTACAATATGCTAAATCAATTTAGATTCTATTTTGTGGCTGTGTCCTGCGTTTCTGGGTCTTGAGCGTACAAGTCATGGATCAGTGTGGTGTGGCTGTCTCACTTTGGATCTTTGAGATTTTTCTTAATACTGAAGTTACACAGATTGAAAGCCAGGGAAGATTTAAAAAGAAAAAAAAAAAAATTCAAATGAGAAATCAAATGAGAGACGGAAAACCGTACAATGTTCTGCTTGGCTGCAGATCTGAGATACTGCAGCTTTTGTTTATGCAATGCATAACTTTCCAACAAACGTGCACTGTGCCAGGGTATTTCAAGATTTTTGGGTTGCACTTACTGACCAGCCGGAGCAAATGTCGAGAATGGGAGCGCTTCCTACTCACACAGTCGTATCCAGTCACACAGTCTGGGCCGGCAAAAGACTTGTAAATAAAGAACTACTGTAACAACAGGTCTTTTGTTGTTTAGTGTATAATGTACCTATAACAAAACTGAACAACAGTGGATTATCCCAATGATTTACGCAAACTTTGCCACCTTTACTTTAAAAAAAAAAAAAATCCCAAACAGAAATAGGTCATTTCTAAACACTTGGTGAACTGTATTAGCTTGCTGAGATTGTGGATAATGCGACAGTTTAAAGCATCCTTTATTGGGGCGCTAATGAAGGTCCAAGGTCATACTCCTGTTTGTTTCCCCTCCTTTTTCCCAGGCCACTTGACTACTATTTACGTTGTACTATTCTTTATTTGAAAATATAAACCTTGTGTTGTCATATATTGAAGCATTTTCAGATCAAATTGAAGCCTTTTAAATGCTCAAGGTCTTGCTCTTCAGTTGGATGGAGTACAAGAAAGCTTAACATTCACAACACGAGTCATACAGTTATATTCTCTTTTGTTCAATGGTATATTGTATATCATTGCTTTCTTTTATACGTCTTTTCTCAAAAAAGGGTCAAGATCTTACTCCTGACATTGACCTTGTGCAAAAAAGGTTAATATGCATGAAAAATACAATTATTCACATATATGGCCATGCTGTTTTATTCCATTGTGCAAGTATCTTGCATTTTTTTTTTTTTTTTTTTTTACTTCAACATCTTGTAAAAAATGGCTCGAGGTCCTACTCTTGTGATTGAGATAATGCAAGAAGGTTTAAAGTACATGTAAAATACAATAATGAACCGATGACTGTGTCTCACATCAACATCTGCAAAAGCATTCATGGCATTTAAATGGCTTCTCTTCTTTGGAATATAATTTTCATTTTTGTCACTTCAATTGCTCTAAATGTGATTCTGCACAGTACCGCGCAATTATAGTTCAGTTACTTCTGCTACAATTACTGCTTGAATACGTCGGCAAGCAAAAAAGTTGAATGGCGACACCGACAGAAGCATTCAAAACAGCTAATTGAAATGGCACCGTGCTACATTATTGGAACCTTCTGTCAAACTGTGTGTTCTCGCCCAACAAATAATTTATGCGACAGAAATTCGGTGAAAGTCAGCCGTTGATGGGCAGAGGCGTTGTGCATTCTGCACCGTAAGCCTTCTGCAAGTCTAATTTCCCTCTTTTAACTTTTCAGCACTAGTGAATGTTGAGGGAAGGCATGTTTAATTCATTGCTTTGAACTCAAAGTATCGAAGCCGCCGCAAGTTTCCCCACAAACTGGTTGTGAGGCGTTCGGAGCTGCGCCGACGCGGCAGGAAGCTTTCGACCGGACTTGGCTGCAGCTGACCGAGAGAACAAATAGGAAATGGCACAGTGATATTTACCTACGCTTGAACTGTGAATGGGATACTTCATTAAAATCTCTGGTTTGTTTAACGGTAACTTATGGAAAGGAAAAGTGTGGACAGCAATTTCGGATGAAAAACATTTTGTGCCGTCTCGGCTTTGGTTGTCTCAAACCAGTCTAGTAAATGGTCTCTGCTGGAAAGTGTTAAAAATTTCCTCTCATACTTTCCTTATGTGAAGAATGAACACTTGGTACTTGTGTTGCTTCATCTTATAAATGCTCGAGGGGCGTGGCCATGACTTTCGTGTGATCGTAGTGGTTGGAGGCTTTTGAGCATTTTGAAACGGTGAATTATTTTCTGAAGCAATTGTTTTAGTAAATGATTCAGAGTAAAACTCTGAATCACTTCTCAGAGCAGTTGCTGCATTTAATAATTTGAACATTAACTGAATCATTTGCTTCAGAAAACAATTCACTATTTTGAAAGTCTCAAAATGCTGTATTTCAAAGCATTGAATCTTTTCTTTTTAAGCAACTAGTTGATTCAATGTGCCAGATGTTTCACATCAGTGAATCATTTTCTGAAGCAATTATTAAATTAACTACGGTAGTCAAATTAACTACGGTAGTCAACTTCCTTTGCTTTAGAAAATGACTCACCATTTCAGAATGGTAAAAAAAAAAAAATCTAAATGAAACGGTTGCTTTAGAAAATGATTCATAATATCAAAACACTCAAACCTCTGACGGAAACAGCTGCTTTAGAAAATAATTCAGTATTTTGAAATCCCCAGTATAATAAAATAATTCCGTTTCATGCTCAAAACACTATAATGGCAATATCTAGCCAATGCTGGGTATTCTTTGGTTCAGCAAATGATTCACTGTTTCAGAATAGTGAAATAAAATGCAAATGAAACAATTGTTTCAAAAAATGATTCGCTGTTTTGAAAAGCTCCAACTACTATATGAATCAATTGCTTCAGAAAACGATAAACAATTTTGACCATTTTTAAAACGTGAAGCAGTTACAGGCTCAAATGTCGAATGAAGGAGGAACATCATGAGGGCAAACTGAGGAGGAAATGCCAGTTTAAAATTAGAATGGTGCACTGAAGCTTTGAGGGTAAATTGTTTAACATTTTACACCATTTCATGGATATTTTTCACTTTTTTTATTCCAACTTGGGCTGTCAATTTCAATCATTTGCAATCTTTAAACATATTTGTGCCTTTGATGTGGCAGTTATGTGCATTTCAACGTGCTGCACTCTTTTAACTCATTATTTATTAAAAACTTGAACACCTTTTCCTGAGCCGTTTGACACAATTGTCACAAGTCTAAAAATGCACGGTGGAGCAGTACTGTTAAAAGTTAAGTGGTCGACTGTAACTCGGTGATCCATAAAACAAGCCTACAGAAGTGTTGCCCAGTGAGCCTTTGGCACACGGTTCCTTAATGCCCCAGCTGCAGGAGCGATTTGCACTTTCATTCTGGTCATGAAGAAGAACAGTTCAAGGACATAAGAGTTGTAAAAAAAATCTCTTTATTTTTGAGCAGCTGGGTTCCTTTTTAATAAAAACATAGACTTAAAATGATTTGCAGGGTTCTGGGGAGCCCTGGAGTGCACTGGCACACAGTGCTTTTGAGCAGCAGTAATTGGGGGGGGGACACACACCTCACATAAAAATGTTTTTAACAAGTGCACCATGTCTTGTCGGAGTGAAATTACAGCCGCTTTCAAATGCAACATATGATCACTAGACTTGTCTCCAGTGATGAATACATGAAAAATGTTGAGATATCTGCAAAAATGAGCTTGTAGTGCTGGCGTCGTAAAAGTAACGCAACACCTATGACTGAAATTTAACAATGTAAACAGCAGGGATCAAAGTTTTCCGGGAATCACCACATTTCTGGATGTGGAGCCGATTGGTATTTATATTTGACGTTATGTCGTCATGGCAGTATCAAAGAAAACGCTCGTTGTTAGCGTACATGGTTACGATAACTGAGTTTCGCATAAGCGTCCACTGCATACGTTCACGCTAACAGTGGTTACTGTGACCATATTTGCTAACGTGACTGCATGTGCTAGTGCTATACCGCTGTCAGAATTTCGTTTGGGTAGCAAGGCAGCACTCTTGCCTTTCAGCAAGATGGTCTGGGGTTCGATTCCACCCATACCCAGTTCCTTTCTGTGTGGAGTTTGCATATTGTCCCCATGTCTATGTGGGTTTCCTCCAGGCAGTCTAGTTTTATGTTACCATCAAAACATGTCCATTAGGGTCGTGCTCCTTTCTCTGCTCTTGATCAAGGCAGCATGCCTAGATCTAGAGCTGGCAGGTGCCGGACTGTGACTGCCCACTGCTCCTAGTGGTTGGATTGTGTCTTACTATATTTAGGATGGATTACTTGCAGAGGACAGATTTCTTTGTATGTGGATCCGTGCAGGTTACATATGCAGATCCATACAGGATTGACGCATGTGGAGCCAACCACCTTTTGTAGTATACCAGACATTGTTACGCCAACATGGTGCATTTGACTGCTGACATGCCATACTAAACAAAATGCTAACCACAGTTAACGTTACCGCATGCGCTTACACATCAGCATTTAGCTTTGGCATATGTGGAGACGTCCAGCCCGGTTAGCGTTTTCTTTAACCCGCTCCGTCAGCAGTCAAACACACCATGTTTGCAAAACAATGTCTGGTAGAAATAATTATAAACTCCAGATCCAGAAATCTGGTGATTTTTGAAGACTTTAATTACTGAAGGATCGGAAATGCTAGCAGTGGCGCGCTAATCATATACTCGACACGGTGGCTAGTCAATATTCCGAAGGCCCATTGGTCCGAAGGTCCATTGGTCCGAAAATTGTTAAAAAATAACCCTAACCCTTTCCCATGATTTTGGTCTTGTTTTAGCATACTTCAAAGCTCTAAAAATAATAAAATATTTCTATATTTTGGGTTTTACTATATAGCTCAAAACATTTATCAATACTAAGCTTGTATTTGTTACAATTTTCCGATATTTAAATAATTTTACAGTTATTTTAAACATGAAATACCTTGTAAGACGGGTCCAATGGACCAATGGACCTTCGGAATAATGACCCCTCCCCACTCAACACATTGAGTTCTCCCTAACACTCATGATTTCAGAATCCTAAGTGTGGCCAGGAATAAATAACTGTGGTGACGTTGGCTACAAGGATCAACTGTGTCAAAAGCCTTTCTTCTCTACTATGGGAATATATGAAATGAATGTGTTATGTTTATGTGCTTTTACTGACTGTTGATGAAAATCTATTAACTGCATATTTTCCCCTTTTTTTTCAGGACCTCCTGTAAGTATGCCTTCTTCATATATTCTCCATGTTAAGGTAAAGTCTCAAACACGGCAACAATAAAAGACTGCAGTAGCATCCAGTAGCACACATGATAAGAATAGTCAATATGTACTGTATGAATTTGGAAAGAACTTGCGTAAAAGAAATTTGACAATTTTTCTGACAGAAATAGGCTTCATTGCACTCTGCAATTTGACTGTACAATTAAAATAATCCTTTCCCCCAAGTAGTGACTCTTTCCCTGTCATCTGGGCAGTCTGGTTTATAATATCCTTGCTACCAGCCTCCTTCCCGCCCAGCTCCCTGCACCCAGAGGGATTATCTCACCTCATTTGCCTGCCGGCTGATCACAGTTTCACTCGCTGTAGATGGAAAACTTCAGAGCTTCCCGCAAGATGAAGACAGAACCATACATACACGAGCGCTGGTGCTTGTGACAGTTAGCCGGGTCAAGCACGCACTGTGTGTGTGTTCTCTGTTAAAATTATTTATAGTCGGAAGGCGAGTGTGATTGAAAAGGTATAAAAGCGTGTGCCGGCTGAGCTGTAAAAGTTGTAAGTTAATCCTCCGAGCCCTCTCAGACACCCGCTCCCGGGGTTCTGGGACGTAAGTGTGTGCAGGTGGTCCTACTTCTCAGCTTCTCTTGCCGGGCTTTGTGTCTGACAAATAAAATCTAACTCTGAGATGTTTCGAGTGGAGCATGATGGTCAAAACCTGTTGTGTGAAATGTTCTTAATCCAGGAGAACTTGCAAGAAAATCTATGGGATGCTTGATTTTTGGTGTTTGAGCAAGAAGTAGTAAGACTGTTTCACTTACAGTAAATACGTGACGAGGTTCTGGTTTTAGCCAGCAAACCACTTTCCAATGAAGTCATTGTAGGTGGTGGAAGGTGCCAGAAGTGTTTTTTAGAGTCCTGTTTTTACTACAGTGAAAACGGTAAAGCCCCATTCTCACTTTCCCAGAAGGTAACGGTTTGAAACCTTGTTCATACCTTGGAAAACCTTAGAGGGTCGGGGAGGGTGTCCGTGATGAACCTGGATATTCCGTCATTTGTCTTGTTTTAACCATGTCGGGATTTTCAAGATGTTCCAAAATTTCTTTTTTTTCCATCATAAACTTTGCCATACTTTGACAATTAATGCCTTGCATTTCCATGGAGCCCGTAACATTATCATACATGGTGTGACTTCACCGGGAGGTTATCTGGAAGCATCAAGGTTGTGCTGAAGTCATACTACGGCCGTGCTACAGTTGCTTTTGTACACCTCACAAGGTATAAGTCTGGTGTGGTACATCATCAAGCTATGTGCCAGATCACATTCCTGGGCAACTGTGATCTATGCACGCGAGTTTGTTACGGTTCCAGACGTCACCATCTAGGATGGATAGATCTGTGAAAGTGAGAACACAGCTTAAAGTTGGAACAGAGAAACCCTCTGTTTCCATATAGAAACTTAAGTTTCATAAGGTTTTTACTTCAGAACATCATGCGAAGGACAAAAGTCAGGATTCAAAGTGTTCTGTCATGGTTTTTTGCAAAGTCTGCCGACATGACGGACACTTGTTATATGGAACAGACAGTCAGACAAGTGGAATTTGCGGAAATGCGAACTTTTTGTTGGAAAATGGTTAACTATGTCAAATGTTCATTGGCTTTGCAAGAATATGTACTCAACTCAGGTGTCCTTGAGTATCTTGTTTCTTCGGTCTTTGAATGGATCGAATAAAATTTAAATCAAGTAGTAATTTGTTTCATCAATCCATATTTGTTACTTTTTGACACATTTTATGTTTGTCAAGCGGGTAGTAATAATGACACTTGGCATGGTAGACGGCGATGGAGAATTTTTAGGATTCAGTATCTTATTGAGGACACAGAAATGTATATTTAAAGAAAAATGACAATGCGATAAATAAAAAAAACATAGAAAAGTAACTTATGGATGTAGGTTAACAAGCTTGTCTTGGCGCCACGGCTAAGGTGATGGCAGACATATTTTTGTTGTAGTGTTGGGAATCTCAATGTCCGTGTGGGCCTCCATTGACCTTCTCTGATCAAGCCATGCATGGAGGAAATGTTGAGTTTCCCTTCAGTATTATGCTCAAGAAAATAATGGTTAATTTACAAAACAGACTGAAATCTGGTTGATTTTATTTTAAAAGTCTAGTCTGTTGAAAAATTTAATTGCCTTTTCCAAGACTGCAATGATCTGAGAATGAGTCACCCAACAGTCACCAAAGCTAGTTCAGAATTTTAAGAGAACACCCCCCACCCCTTCCACAATGCTAGATTCTTAAAAAAGATGGTGGTAAGTGATCTCATGTGGTTTCTCATGTGCCGTGCCAACCCAGGTGATGGCAGAGGACGCGTCGCTATGAATATTCAACAGCTCGCTTTGAAACTCTGGGAGCCTTACTGAAATTGTACACAGTCCTCTGAGCCAAACAAACCAACTGGGGAAGTCATTACAGATCTCTGCGACTTATCGTTACTCAGCCACTGATGAACCTGCGGTTGCAGAGACAGAGACTAGAGCTCTTCAATCAGATCTCATCACAAGAAATCTTTCTTGATGGCTCATGATCAAGGTTTTGGAGATGGAAAATCGATTTGCTTTGTTTTGCTTCTTTCTTTCCGCAACTTGAACTTTTGTGGCGGCCTCACGTGGGATCACGGGGTCAGTTGTGAGGTGTGCATATCTCTTCTCCACTCAAATGGAGCAGGGAATTTTGGGTCAAAGCGGTGACTTCGAATTTACGAGAAGAGCAATTCGCCTGAAACCGGAGAAATGTTGTCTCGTGTACATAAAGGTTACACAAGGTCAGCCGCGGTGAAGTTTTTACCCTTTTACTCTCATCTTTCTGTGGGCCCTCGGGGCCGATCGGTGTCCAGGCACCCACAACTATTTGTGCACACCATTTAGCGCCAGTCAAGCAAGAAACAGCGTAGTACACCACGTGCCGACTAGACGTTTTGAACACAGACTGCGTGCCATTGCAAATTAAAATGATTCAGATGCAGAAAGAAACTCGACCACTGTGAAATACAGTCAGAAGGAAGGGGGGAAATATTTGAAAAGGATACAATGTTGGAAATATCAATCTCACTCCAGCCCACCAAGCATGCATTTGTACCACACTGAAGTGTCAAGCTTGGCCAGTCGGAGTACAGGAGCACTGTAAGTGCTCAGTCAGGACACAAATTAGGCAAATAAGCTTTGGTTAATAGACATGCAAGGTTGCTTCTGTCTGGTTTTGACAAGTTTCCACCTCCCTGCTTCATCACAGTGCGGCTGAGGTTCCAACAACACAGGTTGAGGATGATCCGTCACAGCCTATGAATTATGCAGCTGCAGTGCATGGTTTAGAGGCATGTGGGGGTGAAGCAGACGAGCCACGGCACCCTCTACCCTTCATCTTTCATCTGCTATGCACTGCAGTTCCTACACCTGTTAATAAAACATATTCCGGCTGGACTTTGATCACTTTGCCCTCCGAAGACTGAGTTGTACAAGTATATGAAGAGGAGGAGGCGTCCCTGCATGCTCAGAAGACTCCAAACGTGGCGCTCAGTGAGGCTTTGCAGCAACCACAACGCCTGCCGTGAGCTGAAAGTGAATCTATCCAACATGACAGCATTTATTTGGGCACATGAGGGCATTCTCGCCCCAGGAGGCCTCCTGGCACTGGATGTGATGACGTTAAGAGTTTGACCTTTTCCAACGTCACATTGTGCCCATCAGCAGCACTCGTCTGTCAGCAGATGACAAGAGGCAGCACTCGGGCTAACTGTTTGGTTTGGTCACAGTGAATTGAAGCAGTCAGCAAAAAAGCCTGATGTGTGGCGCGCCATGGTGAAAATTGACTGTCACTGCCTTCGCTCGGTAGAGCAATTAGCTCAGTATGATTGGGATGCACGCGATGTTCAGAAAGCGCTCCACGGCTTTTGGATTAAGAGGAATTTTCCTCTAAGTGGCCAATATGTGGTTCTAATTGAGTCAACAGAAGAGATGGTTTTCCAACTGGAACATGGCGCAGCGTTTCATACACACAAGAAGAATTTTATGGGTCAGAAATTTTCTGACTGATGGCACAGAAAAGGCTTGGCTTAGCTTGAGCCATTAGCTGTTAAAGCTGTTTAAGTGACTTTGCTTCTCAGGAATGATGTAAACGCATGACATTTTTCTCTGATTGAGACGATCGCATTAACATCATTAGAGGTTCGATGACAGACATGCACATTTACATACTACATCCCCTTTACTTCCACGAGACCATCCAAATCGTAACAGCAAGCAGACGCACAAACGCGTACGGACACATTAAAGTCATTTTATGCTGGCTAATTGTGATACGCTGTGGATATGGGAACCAGATGCCATTCCCAAATCATTTTTCCAATGTGGCTTTCCTATCCCTGCCTACCCTTTGCATCCCTGTGCTCCATTAGTGTTACTTCCCCAGGGCCCATGATAACGTGGTGAAGGGTTTCTCTGCAGAACTTGATCGATGCGTGCATGTAAATATGTAATGGATTGTTTTTGCACCATTCCATGTTGATGAACAATGAGAAAAATGGAGCACATTTGACTTAATTTGCTGCAGATGTGCATCATTTCCACCATCTGATATATAGGACAGGTCTGGGAACATGTGTTGGTGCCACCCACACCTCACTACAGAACTGCTTTGGGTCCTGGATGGCAACCACCCAGACAGGAAAGCAGTCCATCTTGCTGGGGTTCTGGTTGTTCCCTTGGTCTTTTCCAGTTGCTGGGTCCTCAACACTGAGGCACCTGCGTGCTGGATCATGCCCATAAAAACTTGCCACATGGCCAAAATGTCGTAGCTGATGTTCCCTCACAATGCTAATGGTACTTCTCATTTGAGTCTCCCTCAGTTACCGTTTGTTTGACTGTCATTCCAGCAGTCCCCAAGGATCTTCCAAATAGACCTAGTACCAAAGAAATCCAGTCGTCATAGGGCACTGGTTAGCAACCGAGTCTCACAACCATACAGGAAGACAGGAAGTACCAGGACCCTAAAGATTTGGACTTTAGTTCTCCAGCAAAGGTACCCATAGGAAATGAAAATTAGAAAAGAGATCTCAAAAATGTTTCATTTATTTCTCCTAGACAACTGAGGTCTGTGTGAAACTAAAATGAGACTATGGCTTATTTCTCCCATCTCTGTTTTGTCTCCAGAACAGAAAGATGCATAAAATTTTACTTTTAAGTTTCAAAAGAGACCTCATCAAGCTCTAAAATATAAATGAAAACTAAAATGAGGCTGAAGTGAGAATCTCACTCTTGTCTTTTGAGCAGTAAAATTTTCCTCTGGGTATCGGCATCACCAAACACCTGTCCAGTGACATCATGACTCAATAAGCTCTTCCCGGGCTTCCCTTGATCTCAAAGGCCAAAACATCACTGCCGAGATAAGTGAAATCTCACTTTGGCTGCAGGTACACTTCTGATGCCTGAGTCCGGGAAGTCATTGAAAGCCTGGATCTTTGTCTTGATCCAGGAAAATTGCAAACCCAGACATTCAGACTCCTTCTCAATTCAGTTTATTTGTACAGTGCCAGATCACAACATAAGTTTCCCCAAGACGCTTCACAAGAGTAAGGTCTAACCTTATCCACCCCATGAGCAAGCACATTGACAACAGTGGTCAGGAAAAATTCCCTCAGGAGTTTTTTGATTCTTGGAAGAAACCTCCAGCAGACCAGACTCAGTGGGGTAACCATCTGCTTTGGCCATATAGTGCAGCGGATAACTGCAACAATCGTTCAGATGGTGACACAAGCATGAAATTTGGCACAGATATTCTCCAGGACCTGCTCTCTTCAAAAAGGCCGTTGGCCACATGAAAATCCAAGATGGCCACCATATTTTCCAAGATTGCATCTGGACAAATGTAGAATCCTTCAATCATATTGAAACATATACCATATTATTCGCCTGATCATAACGATTCTAAAAAGGTATAGTTTGGACCATCTGTGACTGAATGTTATCGAGTTATGGGGCAAAAACAGCAAAAATGGTGACAAAGGTCAATTTCAGTTTGTACAGGGGTCAAATGTTAAAGTTGCTTCAATTTTGGTAAAAAATGATGCAAATTATTGGTTGAGCTAATAGTGTTTAAAAAAGGAATAGTTTACACCATCTGTTATGCTTAGTTATCACGTTACGGG
>OMMV01043530.1:0-10541 GCA_900302635.1 Chatrabus melanurus | reverse complement strand
CAGGGGGGGGGGGGGGGGGGGGGTAGCTGGAGCCTATCCCAGCGGTCATTGGGCCAGGCCGCCAGTCTATTGCAAGGCCAACACATATTGACAAACATGCAAACTACAGAAAGGATCAGGTCAGAAGCAAACCTGGGACCTTCTTGCTATGAGGCAACAGTGCTAACCACTAAGCCACTATGCTTCTCACCTCGAGCTTAATCGTAATTCATCCAAAGTATACAAGTCAGTCCTATACAGGCCCTGAGACCCCTCAAGCCGATGCTTATCCCGGGATACCGTAGCATGAAGCACATGTGAGGGTAGAACTCCACCTGGGTGGACTGGGACAATGCAAGTGAAGTGTCTTGTCCAAGAACTCCTTTCCTACTTAACTATCTGCTCTGCTGTAATTTATCCAAAGATACTTCTATGTAATTGGTTTGGAAATTTTGCTAGATTTTTTTGTTCTGTCTGTATGTGCCTTTTCCTGCAGAATTACTCAACACCAAAGTGTCACAGACCAAAGATTTTTTAAGATACAAGTTCACCTCACCACCCTCTCTCATAAGTTCAAAGGGCACTGACATTGACTTACTTTTTATGGGTCAAATCAGTGAGGACTCAAATGTCAGCAAGTGCCTGAATACCTGTCCCTAAAGTCCACAGTACCAATTAAGCAGGAGCTATCGGTCCTTCAAGACAGACATCTTGTTTCAAAAGATGTTGCGGTATCTTCCGGTGTAAATATCTGACCCAAGAACATTACCTCAAAAATAGCAGCATGGCCTTGGGCTTGGTGACGTCTAAACATGAGTGACGACAAACCATAGAAGGATGGACAAACAGGCGGCCAGCACAGGGTATAACAATGCCCCTCTGCCAAACTTTGTTTGGGCCGAGGGGTAAAAACACAAAGAGCTCTTTGCTCTGTGTAAGGGTGTGTGGATGTGAGGGAGCATTTCTTCAAACTAAGGCCTCTCATCCAAGTCAAACAGACGCCACTTCCACAGTTGCGTAAACACTTGCATCTGTGTGTTTTTTTGCCACTGCTCATGCTGACGTCATTCCATGCTCTGCATGCCCATAAGTACAATGAGCTACACCTCTCCCCTCATCTTTGAACGTCACTTTCAACGCTCACCTCGCCCTCATCCATCCAAACAGGCACATGCACGCACACAATGCATGCGCATGGCGAACAGTTGCTGTTGTTCATTGTCCATTCATTCATGTGGAGGGCTTCATGCTTGGCTTGGTACGGCATCGTTCTTCAGCCCACTCTCTCCTTCTCTGCCATTCCCCGAGGGACCCATCAACCACAAACCCACAACTCTGATTGTGCAACACACTGGCTTCATTCAGACCAAAGCTGCTGCTGTTCTGAGGTGCACTTCAGCCTTCTTGCGTCACCAGCAGACACTGAAGTGCCCTGCAGTGAGGCTGTTGCCACGTTCTCCTAAATACATACTGTATCTACAGGAAACCCGAAAAATAATTCTAGAGCTGAAAATAATTGATGGATTATACAGTTATTATTTTGCCATACACCGGTCTTAAGAGGTCTTACAGCACCATTGCTGTGAAGGTTGTTTTAATATTTGAATGAGAATCTCATGTGAAATAGCTTTGAAGTAGGGGTTGGTGACATTCCAGAAACTGCAGCACTTGTTTGAGCCATTAATGTCTGAGACTGTAGCCACAAATTTTACCTATTTTTTTGTGTCTCATTTCAGGGGGTGGATCGTCTGCAGTTCCAGACAGAATACGTCATAACTAGTCAAGGGACCTGTTTCATTTCAAAACCTCCATCAGACGCAACTGTGCAAATGCTGGTTTCAGGACACAACTATATCCTTTACAGTCCTGAGATACAGTCCAAAATCCACTCTGCACTGGGAAATAATTTCACATAGGATTAAGCTCATCTCTACTGCAGGGACTGCCCCTGAAAGGTGATTTTTGGGGCCTGTTTTGGGGGTGAGATAAGTGCCTGCTCTGGGGTTGGTACTTATGAGTGGTCCTGAAAAACCGTTGAATGGGACTCGACGCTGCTTGGTTGTTAACACACATGGGAGAAGACAACAACAAGCACCAAGCCAGACTAATGACACAAGAGCAAGAGCAGAAGAACCGAAACATATGAAGAGGAGAGGCAGCAGATGGACCGAGGTACGGGTGTTGTTGGCTGTCTTCTTGACGGACGAGGTCCCATCACTGCTCTCTGTGCCACGGAAGGTGCTTGCAAGGATGATTCTTAAGATTCAGTTCCAGCTACTTGCTGCTCAGTGACTGGAACAGTCTGGCTTCACACCCAAGAAGTCAACCATCGACCGCATCCTAGCCCTGCGAGTACTCATAGAATGCAAGCGTGAATATCGGCAGTGCTTCTTCGCAGCCTATGTTGATTTTTGCAAAGTGTTTGATTCAGTTGATCAGACTGCTCTGTGGGACATCCTGAGAATTCGTGGGATCCCCAAGAAGTCGCTGGAGATCATACACAAACACTGTGAGTGCTGTACGGAGCGGAGGCAGTTTTTCCCAGTGAAAACTGGTGTTCATCAGGGATGTGTTCTGGCTCCTACACTGTTCAATGCTTCCATGGACTGGGCTTTGGGTAGGGTTGTGGAAACCAGTGACTTAGAAATAACTGCACATTAGCATAGCTAACTACAACAAAACTGAATTGAGAACAAGCAATCAAACACAAAATGAAAGTAAAACCTAATGGAAAAGTACCTCTCAATTCTGAGTTTGCCATCTAACTAGCCATGTACCAGGTTCCAGTGCACCCTAGCTCATAAAGCCAATGACAGATGGCAATCTGTTTGGTTTAATTCATGTTACACACAAAACACACCCATGACTAAATGACTAAATACAACCCTTTTTTTTGCCAGGTGCCTTATTTTGTGCTCAGATTATATGCCGTGCAAATAGGAGTTGGACAGGCCCCGAATACACTTGTGATAAGTGCTTTAGACTGTGTGTGCGATAGATTGTCAAGATGGGGTCCTTTATGTTCCAATCCTGGAAACACCAATTGGCCAAGCAAAGTAACTGATGAGTGCTAAATGTTTCTCTCAAATAGACATATAAAAGATTGTCTAACGTAAATAAGTGACTTCAAACACATAAAAACAATTTTCTTGCTTTCAACCTGCTTGTTACGCACAGCATGTTACAGATAAATACAGGTTTGTGTTGATTAATTATCCTCAGCCAGTACACTGTATGCAACGTGTCCATCATGTGCCGAAGTGAAAACAACGTGTTCTGGAAACTTGGTGACAAACTTCGAAATAATTTACTTAGAGGCTGACAAACATGAATGCATCAGTGTTTTTGTTTCTGTGACTCCAAACCATCTCAGCTGTGGAGACGATACGAGTTCAGTCTGGCCACATCCTTAAGATGGATCACACTCCTGAACCAAGACACAGTCAACTAACACATGCTTAGACCGATTTGAGATGTGGGCCACAGATTAAACATATATTCATTGATATGAAGACAAATGTTTGCCTTTTTGTGATGTACAAAGTTATGTACACTGACTCATATGAGCCAATGGCTGCTGTGTGTTTGTTCTTTTTATGACAAACACTGATGTTGCTGTTATCCCTGCAAATCCTGGAGATAATAATTACCCTCATCCTGCTCCCAAGACTAAGGTTGTAATTGGATCTGTTTGTCTGTCTGCATACGGAACTGCTTGCAAGACTTGAAAAATCTTGAGGAAATTAAAATGAACATTTTACACAAGACAGCGTATCATCATGCCACAGTGGCTCCATCCTACTCATAGAGCCATTTCCAATGTTTTCTCTTCTATTCCTGGAGATATACAGTTTGTACCTTATCTTAGATTTAAAAAAGAGGGGGCATCTTCTCACCAGATGTAGTAGAAATATAGAACCTTTCCACAGATGTCGTAACTGTTGAGCTATTTTTCAACACCAAATTGGGCTAAAAACAAGCATCTCTCTGGAGAACGTATTTGGGCCCTATCTTGACCATCTATATGGCACGGGCTGAAGAGCACAGGGTAAGCGCATTTATGGCATGTCCAGCTCCACTATGCTGGACATGCATAATCTCAGTGCAAACTAAGGGGCAGGGTGCAAAGGCGTCATATTTAATCACTTCATTAATTATGGGTGTGTTTTGGACGCAATGTGAATTATACCAATCAGAGTGTCATCTGGCATTCTCTTTAATGATGGTGTGTGGCAAGGAAACAGATCTGCGCAAAGCATCAAAGCTCATGAGTGGATCATTTACAGAAGCGGCCACCAAAGCTCCCTGAGGTGACGCAGTAAAATGGTAAGGTGACATTTTATATTTTTCCATTAGGGTTTACTTTTTTTCAATTGGGTTTTGTTGTAGTTTGTGGGCAGCACAGTTGCGCAAGTGGATAGTGTGTTTGCCTCCCACATAGAAAGTTTGTGGTTTGAGGCCACCTGTCCCCATTCTCTAAATACATCTGGAGTTGTGCCAGGAAGGGCATCCAATGTAAAACTTGCACCAAATCACCTTGTAGATCCACAACGGATCTGCTGTAGCAGCCCTGAGCAAAAAAAGAGGAGCCAAAAGAAGAAATGATCAAGTTTCATTGTAGTTTGATGCGCTAAAGCACATCCCTGTGTGTACAAGCAGAGTTTACACGTGTTATGAATCCACCTATCTGAGGTGTATCTCAATATTGCACCGCACAAATAACAGAAAAACTCTGTCCTTGAATTTTGGACCAGGTTTTCAGTGGGCTATGCTGCAATTGCTTTCTGCTGCCTCAAGACAAATATGCACCAGAACTGCTTCTAATCACACCTCATTTTAAGACCAACACACTCACGGGCTAACAGATGAGCTCAAGTCCACTTGCTATTTAAATAAAGTCGGCACTGGGCAAGAAAATGACAACTGCGTGGGCTGGACACCAGCAATGACAGTTGTGCTGTGTGTTGGTTTGCACCAGGTGTAAGATAGCGCTCTGAGGGTCTGAATTCTGCTTCCTCTCCTTTGCATGAGCAGCAGTTTTGACCCCTTGGCTAGTTTTCACATGCAGGAGGAAGTCAGTAAAAGTGACAGACTGTAGTAAAGGAAGTCTTTTCGGCTTCTCCCTTTTCACTTGGGGTTGGGGTTCCGATATGGATCTGCATGTCGATTTGGCAAAAGTTTTACGCCGGACACCCTTCCTGATGTAACTTCACATTACATGGACAATAGGCACGGGTGGTCTTGAACCAGGAACCTTCTTTTTTTGGAAGCAAGTTCACTGACCACTTGGCCACCACACTGCCTGATTGTAGTAAACTTAGCATTAATTGACATAAATAAGCAAAACGCAATATAACTCAGAATAACTCAGATCTGAGAATGTTCTTACGTACTAAGAATAGAGCTGTAATGATAAATTGATTAATCGATTATTAATCGACAATCAAATGAATCAACAATTATTTTGAGAATTTGTTTTGAGTCTTTTAAAAAAAACAATATCCAAATTCTCTGATTTCAGCTTCTTAAATGTGAAAATTTTCTAGTTTATTTTACTTGTGTCTTTACTCTTCTCTGGCAGTAAAGTGAATATCTTTGGGTTGTGGACAAAAGAAGACATTTGAAAGCATCATCTTGGGCTTTGGAAAACACTGATTGACATTTTTCACAATATTCAGACATTTTACGGACCAACTGAGTTTAATAGACAAAAAAAAAAAAAAAAAAATCAATCGATTAATCGATTATAAAAAAAATCGTTAGTTGTAGCCCTAACCAAGAATGATGCAAATAAATTTTTAGCCAAATATGCATCAACTTGCATCAACAAAGACGTGTTAATTACATATAGTAGAAAGTCATCAAAACCTCAGCATGTAAAGACGAGGCTGAATGAAGCTGACTCGATGTCTCGAGTCAGCTGCAGCCTTGCAGATGAGCCAATGACAGGAAAGCATGAAGGAAGCAGTTAGCTTAAACAGAATCACAAGTTCAGCGCTGTGCCTGAAACAATGTGCAAGCTCCATCAGAGTGGAAGGAAGTCGTTCTTACCCGCAGCTGAACAGCCACTGTGATTGGACCACATCGATCCAGACGCTGGAGGAAGGAGCTCGCTCCCTTCTTCTTCATCATCTAACAATGGAATACAGATTAGCGTCAAATGTGCAGCTTTTAGCAGAGCTCACAATAGAAAATTTAAAAAGCTTTGGTGTTTGATGCTTCCTACATGCAGCAAACCGCCCCACTGAGCTCCTTCACTGTCAGTACCAATTAATGTGTTTCATACGCTGTGCAGCCCCCACTCTGCACACAACATTTATTGACTTCTGTAATACCCAATGTAGTACTGCTGCAGTATTATCTCGTTATAAATTATTGCTGCTGGGACAGGTCGGGCGAGGTGAAAGGGGTCTTATGCAATCCTCAAAGCGAGATGGCTAATGAACCACAGACTGTAAGCAGCAGCCCCGTTGAGGTTATGCAAGCAACAAGCCATTTCAGACACATATGTGAACCAGTACTTTGTGCTCACCGAAACACAATGCAGGTAGCGAGAGAGACAGGATGGGGAAGGACTGACTGACGAAGAACACTTGGTGTTTACAGAATGTTGCCGAATGGTTTCTTCACAAGATTATATGATCGAATGTCGGGATAAAAGTGTGTAATCACGCTACGCTGTGGCTATGGGAGTGTTTTTCTATCTGTTGGCACGGCTGCACAAACAGAGACAATTCCCAGAGGTTTATATATAGCAAGATGTTGGGAAGTAGCTCAAATTAGACTGTTTTTTTTTCCAAATATACACTCCCTGTTTTTCCATTGATCTGAACAGCAGGCAGCTGTTTATTTGGAACAAAAAGCTTCTGACTATGTCAGTTTCTGTCTGAGTGTTCCAACGGGTTTCACAAGATAATATGACACTGTGTGCATCTGAGCTGTATTCGTTTCAAATCATCTGGCCAAATGCAGATCTGCCAACATTTCAAAAAGTTTTTGCATAGGTATTATAGATGAGAGAGCTATTTGAAATCAAAAATTTGCTTGTGGGACATGGGGTATCATGTGGGCGGTGGGGGTGCTTGGACATACAACAGGGCTAGGGTGAAAACTGATTGATCTGTCATCAATACAATCATTGATTTGCCAATTGTAGTCCGTTTCACTGGGACTCTACGGTTCACTTTTCAGCCTTCGGTCGTGATAACTGGACTCAACATGTATATGGTTGCTTGGCTCCAACATTTCTGTCACTGCATGTTTAACTATACCTTGATGTGCTTTAGTTTTTTTTTTTTCATTGTTTTGGTTTATGGGGTGCGCCGATCCGATATTTTGGATTGGTATTGGTCTGATATTGACAAAAATGACTGGATCGGGTATTGGAAATTAAAAAAAAACAAAATCCAATCTGATCAGAGTCTTGTATTGCACATCCGAGTCATGCTGTGGGTTAGGTATATTTTACTTTAGGGGAATAAAATATTTGTTCCACAGTTTGAATTGATGTTTTGTTAGATGGCTAGGTTAGCAAAATCCACACAGACCTTACTGTGCCACATCTTGGGGCGACTTATGTTGTGATTTGGCGCTGTATAAAAAAATTTATATTGCGCAACATATGTACCAGTGTACATACAGACCCTGCACTGACTATAGCTTTGAACATTACGAAACATTTGTTTTGAAACAGTTAATGACATGATTGTCTTGCTTTTGTGTTCCTCTGGAACACAACAGGTAAAAACCCAAGATATACCCCTTGCCCAGACTATACCCAGGGTTAGAGTGAGCTAGCCTGTTTTATACACCAGGTATATTCTGAGCTATACCCCAGGGTATTGTTTAGGGTAAGCCATTTCTGTTTCTGCTTAAGTGAGGCCCATTGGTGCTGGTGCTTATCTGTGGATACAGTAGCATGAAGCGGATGAGAGTCTATGACTTCACCTGGACGGGATGTCAGTCCATCAGAGGTTACTTCCCTAGCCAATACCAGTACGCATTTACAGCTGGGTGGATTCAAGTGTCTTGTCCAAGGACACAGACAGGTAACGTGACTGGGACTTGAACCCAGGCCTACTTATTGGGAGCTCAACTCCTGTTTCCGTGTCCAAAATATACCCAGGGTTACAAACCAGCCTCGGTTATTTTGTACCCTGGAGTATATTTTGGCAGGGGATTAATCTGGTTTATTACACCTGTACTGGACAAGAGAAATGTGTAGTACTCGGCAGGCAAATGTTTACTTATCATAAAGTTCAGAAACCCTTTAGCAGCCATTGATGCTTAATCTTTGGGGAGCAAACATACTGAACAGCATCAGGTTTGAAGGATAGTTGAAGGGAAGTACTGCACTCCTGATACTGCAAGGATGGTACTGTACCTTGCTAAGGTCAGGGTACCTCCGCGGCTGTTGGAGGGCAATGCCGGCATTACCAGGGGAGGCCAAATGCATCCTGCGGAGCAACAAGGCAGCTTTGGGCCCCCTCAGTCCTACACGACCCTGTGCTGCTGGCACCAGAGAACCAGTCTGAGTCAGCTTGGACTGGAAGAGCTGCTGCAGTAACACACTCTCACTGGCTGCGGGGCACAAAGCACATAAACAAAGGAGGGGGAAAGAAGGGTGAAAAGAAGCAAGAGGATTGGTGGAAATAAGGGGGTGGATGAGGGAAAGGAAAGGATGAAGCATCAGAGAGAAAAAAAGGTAAGAATGGAGAGAAAGAAAACAAGAAAGGAAGAACTCTTCAGCAGGGAGGAGCCGCCAAGTTCAGTTTCATGTAAACAATCATCCACGACCCTCAACAACAATGAGCACATTCAGAAGGCCAAACAACACGTGTGCGTGAACGTGGGCATCTCATCTGAGGAGTTGAGAGAGGAAAGAAAGTAAAAGCAAACCGGAGAACTGGACTCATTTTGGGGCTTAATTACTTGTAGCTTGAACAGTAGTTGTCTTTTCATTTCAAATCGATCTTTGCCAGCACCTGATGACAGCCTCAGATCCCTTTGCCTTCCTACCAGCTTTAAAGCGAGAATGCAGCGGGATTGCCGAGGAGAAATTTATATGTGTCAGTGTGCGGATGAAAGGCAGCGAGACATCGAGTCGTCAGACAGAAGGACAACTGCCAAGTGTGAGTGAAGGGCTAGCCTTTAGAAGATTAGCCTCATCATGGAAATTATAGCAATTAGGCTGCTGGAAGCAAAGCTAGCCTGGCGCTCACACAGTGGCTGCCTGTGTCCGCAAACCACAACACCCGACATCTGGCACCTTCTATAGACAATATACACACTGCCGGTGCTGTCTACTGCTTACGGGATGAAACACACACGCACACACACATACACATACAACCGCAGTAAGACAAAGTGTCATTTTGTGCGCTGTTATTTTAGACAAGAGGGCATCTTTGTGATGGAGAACCTCAATGTGTTCAGATATTCATTGGGTACTTACACTTCAGCGTAAACAAGAGATTCTGAGGGAGAGAGTCTTTGTTTCTGGTAAGGGATCCCGTGAGGTCATATGAAATCTACCAGAGAAAAACAGCATAGAGAATATTTATGAATAAATTTATATTGACTGATGTTGCTGTGGACGCACAGGCGGTGGTAGTCCCTTTAACTCTCAAGATATGTTATTACCACAGGCATTGCAATGTGTTTCTTTGGAAATTACAAATTGAAATTCTGCTCAGTTACTATAACATCTTGGCCTGTAGTTTGAGTGTAGTCTCGGTACTTATGATGTCTCCATAATCTCAATTCATTGCAATCTAGTTTGGGAGCTACCACAGCAACAACAAGCTGAGAATGAAAGTACCATAAAGCGGGGTGACAAGGGACAAAAATTGAAAACTGAGATGTCTGTTCACTAAAGTTTAGTTATTTTTTCATGAAAAGTAATGCAATGTTTCCCAATTTTGTTTATAAATTCACTGGTTTAAGGGCAAAAGAAAACCATTTTCACTTTTGTCCCTTGTCACCCAGGTTTACAGTATAATTTGAGAGTTTGTCTGTTTGTTCCTCAACTCCTCCCAGGTTCTATGACTGAGTTCCACCAAACTTGGCATGTGGATGGAAGTCAACCACAGAATTAACCTTAAAGGGTTTGTTTTTGCAAGGGTCAAGGTTATTGGGGTCAAAGTTCAAAAATTTTGAATTTCACTTCGATTTGCACCAAACTTGGCACACATATGAAGGTGGATTATGGAATTGCCCAGGTGAGGTAAAATTTGCCAAAGGTGAATCATTGGGGTCAAATTTGAACTTTTTTTCATTTTTATTTGCACAAAACTTGACACATCCATGGAGGTGGGTTCCGGAATTGCCCAGTCAAAGTCAAATTTGGCCAAGGTCATGTCTGCCTCTCTGTTTGTGGCCCTTCTCCTCCCAGGTCCTTTTGCTGATTTCTATCAAGCTTGGTATGTCAATGAAGGTTGACCCTGAAATTGCCCTTAAAAAAATTCATTTTGTCCGATTTGGACCAAATGTGGCAATCATTTGGGTGAAGGTCGAGGTCACTGGGGTCAAATGTCAGATTTACTGTCTTCATGGCCATGGGT
>OMMV01043518.1:0-12770 GCA_900302635.1 Chatrabus melanurus | reverse complement strand
AAAAAGTTTAGATTGGTCTTTATTCTTTTTTTTCTTTTTTTTTTTAAAGAGTGATTGACAGCACATGCTTGAGTGACTTTCTGTGTGTGTCCCCGCCTGGATGTGCGAGCGCTGTGTCATGCACGCGTTGCATGCACAAGGTCTTTGAGTGGGGTAATTGATTGACAGATTGATTGACCAATCACAACAAGGCTCTCCCTAAGGGCCACCTATTTTGGTCTGTTTACAAATATGCATATGTGAAATGGAACCGCACCAACGTCTGTTTGCTCCATTGTAACAATTTATTGCCTGGTGCGGACCAAAGCAATCGAACTATTGGTCTGAAAACGCCATTACTCACTGACTGTCTCCATTATGCCTATGCATACCCTCCTAATCACAGGGAATATATTTCAAAGTACACATGGATGTGCATAGCAGAGTTTGTTAGTTGACTGTACCATCACAAGCTCACTGCTGATTTTCACTCAAAACAGTGACGTCTCATGAAGAGGCACTCTGACTGAGTGGTTTAATCACTGACAACACAGAATTATGTCACAGAATATTGACAAATTAGGTTCTGTTAGGGTGGGTGGTTTCTCAGATGTACATCCTGAAGCAATCAGGTACTTGAGGAACTGTAAGTACTGACTGGAGTAATTGATTACAGTATCATTGATTCAACAGAAGGTTTCAGTTGACAGTTGGCTTTTGTATTTGATATGCATACAAATTGTCTTGCAAGAAGACCAATGCCACACATAAAGAGAGCTTGTATGTGCCACATCTCTAAAGCCTACATATAGGACTTACAACTGCTTAAAGATGATTCTGGCTGATAGGCAAACCCTCTCAACTAAAAACACTTGTGCCGTGACCCTGAAGGGCTATATTTAACTTATCATGACTACTTTTTTGGTTTAATGATTGAAACTTAAAGCTACAGTCTGTAGGATTTAGGGTCATCTAGTGGTGAGGTTGCAGATTGCATTACGTTGTCACCGTTGTGATTTTGTTTCCCTTCACTTTTTTTGCTTCTTTGGGGATTCATGCTCCCTTGCCTTCTCTTGTGATAACAACATGTATAGTCCTCCATTTCACAAAACTGAGGGTTCTCAAGCTTGTTAACCTGCACTACCAACCAGTAGATAGTGTATAGGCGAGCAACCACTGATTCTTCTATCTGAAATCTTAAGGTTGTAAAATGCATAAGGTAGGGTAAGTATAGCCCCATTTCCACGACAGGAACCCAGTACAACCTGCCGCATGGATGGGTGGTTGGCGTTAAACTGGCTCCCCCACTAGCGCTTATGCTGGTGAGGAGGGTGGCATGACACCCAGCAGGACGAAAAACAAGACCTGTCAAAGCGCGGATGAACTCCTGATGAGTCAACAGCCATCATGCATTTATGTTTTTTTGTTTCTTAATGTTTTAATGTTTGATGCTTTTATGTGTCTTTTTTGAAATAGTTGATGTATTTTATTTTATTTTTTTAATTGTTGCCATGTGGCGCTGTATTTTATGTGTGTGTACCCTGGGCATGGTCTCTGCATCCATGAACTGTAGGTGGTCCTCGAGCACACAGGTAATCCTTTTTGGAGGTTGGCTGCAGGATTCGCACTTCAGCCGCCACAAAAATACCTCGCAAAGCTAAGAAACAAAAAAGTACGATTCTTGTTTCCGCTCTCCATGGGAGTAACTCTGCAGCTCCCTTCCATAGGAAGGTAGCGCACACTATGAAGGGGATGGGGGAAAGCCGTTTGGAGCCTCATCTCTGGATAAGAAGAACGCCACGGGTCTTGTCTTTGAAGGATGGCAGCTGGTGTGGTGCTTGAGGGGTCATCCACTGCACAGCGGTGACCAGGTCCAAACCTGAGGTTGCACATGTGGATGGGCACCTGGAGCATCCATTCTCTCAGTAAGGATGACCATCTTTCACTGCTGACAAGGGAGCTTGGAAAACTCCATAATGCAGTAGCTACACTGCCTGAAGTGGGAATTCCTGGAAGTGGCCAGATCTCTGTGGATGAAGCTCGGTACCAGTGCACGCTCCCAGACTTGACTTGACTTGAACAATTTGGAGCCAGTTCTCGATTCCCATCTCTGTGTCTCATATTGACTCTTATTCTTCTTTCTTTCTCGCTGATGTTTTTGCCTTTTCTTTTAGTCATCCTCATTTTTTTTTGTCTTTCTCTTTCTTATTTCCTTGTTATTTACAAATCAAGATATGCATTTTACATAAACCCTATAAAATCTTTTTCTTTCTCCCTGTCTCCCCCTGTTGGGCACACATGAGAACGATGCACAGAGTGACGGCGTGGGAACCAGATCAGTTTGACAGTAGAACGTCTGCAGCCTCATTATTAGCTTGGCTCACCAGAGATGCTGCTGCAATAGGAGGCCAGCGGCCACGAAGCCAGTGTCACTTCACCTCAGCAACAGCACTGCTTTCTGTTGTTGTGCACGAGTGTTTTTATAGCGCACGCACGTGGACAAATTGATTCTGCTGTTTGGAGTTGATCTTTTCTGGCTCAACACTAGAGTTTACATTTTGGGACTATTCCAGAACCAGACTGTAGAATTTTTAAAATGCTTCTGTGTCTCTTAGAGATAGCATCATATAGATTCCAACACATATAAAATGTAATGTCACTACTGCATAGCTGAAATCAAATTAAAAGGATGAGTAAGTCCTATGTAGGCCCTGAAAACACTGGTGCCGGTGTTTATACCTGGATTTGACAGCATGAAGTGGATGACAGTTTGGTTGGACAGGACACCAGTCCGACGCGTTACTTCCCCAACCAAGGCTGGTACCCGTTTTCAGCTGGGTGGACTGGGAGAATTCAGATGAAGTGTCTTTTCCGAGGAAAAAGACAGCTAGTGTGACCGTGAATCAAACCCAAGTTAGCATATTAGTAACCCAACTCCTTATCCCACTGATGTACCTGCTCTACATATCAGATTAAGAGTATAAGAACTAACATTATTCTGTACTCCCTTGTTGCTGTTGTTAAGTTGTAAACTAATAGCCACAGTATTCGTCTTGTTCTTTTATTTGTTAGGGATTGCCACAGCAGATCATCCATCTCCATCTACCCTTGTCCTCTCCATCTTCTTCTTTCACACAAACCACCTGCATCTTGTCCCTCACCACATCCATAAACCTCCTCTTCTGTTCTTACCTGATGGCTGCATCCTCAGCATCTTCCTCCTGATATACTCCACATCACTCCTTTGCACATACCCAAACCATCTAAACTACCATCACTTGCATTGTGAGAGAGCGTCACCTAAGACATATTGGCCACGTGGCACGTTTCGCTGTGCACGATCCAGTACGTAGGTGCATCAGTGTTGAGGACCCCAGTGGCTGGAGATGGTCATGGGATGCCCACGCTTCACCTGGCTGCGGCAGATGTACGGTTACTTTCGAGAGGTGGGGATAGACCGGATGTCTGCCTGAGTAGTTGTCATCCAGGACACAAGGCGGTTTTGTGGTGTCGTGGGTGCAGCGATGCGCAAAACCAGCGTATGCTGCCAGACTTGACATGACTTGGTTGTCCGTATTTTTGTGTGTGATCTATGGGTTTTTAATGCTTAAAATAAACATCCTTTGTGATGTAATAAATAAGTTGAGGTTCAAGCTATTACTAAAAATGTCTCCTATAATAACAGGACAAAAACAGTTGAAATTAAAATGTTTTTCCTCTGTATCTGTTGGGAAACTCTGCAAACAAACAAACAAACAAACAAAGATAATAGCGCTGCAGCATGTGATACATTTGGACAAATGTGCTTTCATTGTGTCAAGCAAATTAACAACCACAGGCACAAAGTAAAATGGACACACACTGTCCACGATCATGAAATCACATTCATTATTCCGGAGTGGCAAAAATTTTTTAGCACAAGATCCTAGTGATCTCAATAATTTCCGGATTAGGTTTTATAACTGATGATGTTGTAATGTTGAGTGGTCTCGCGTCTTTGGAGGGAAGCATATTTTCACAAGAATTGAATTGCTTACCCTTAATTACATGGTAATAAATCATACACAGTACTGTGCGAAGGTTTAGGCACCCGAGATTTTTCTATATATAAATGTGTTTGGTTTTTTTATCCCTTTTATCGGTGGGTCAACAGAAAATCAAAACAGAAAAATTTAATCATTCCAATTCCAAATTAAAATTAAATGTTTTCTTTCTGTTACATTAATTAAACCAATTATCAAGTGACAGACCTCATTAAAATGTTTTCTTTGTGGTTGTGCTGTCCTATATGTGACAACACAAAGCCAGCTGCCAATGATCACTCAATAATAAAAACGGAGAGCTTATTTGCCCGGTTACGACAAAGTTGGTTACATGGTTTGGTACAGGGTGGCAGGCAATCAGTGTCACATCCACCAGTGGAGCATGTGACATCGTAGCGCAGTGGTCATAAGTTAAACAAAGTGGCTATCCGTACGTAGCTGTATTGCTAATACACAATTCTATTCGTACGTAGCGTAGCCGTGTTAGTTATCCCATAGGGTTAGGATTAGGGTTTGGGTTAGGATTATCGTCCCATAGCCATTCGTACGTGGCATGTATGATAAATTCAAGCTATGACCCATTGTGGAGCGTGAGACACTGTGGCGTAAGTGATACGGCGTCGGACTTCTGAATCAAAAGTGCTGCGTTTGAATCCCAGTCATGTTACGCGTTGTCCTTTTTTCTATTTCAAGTATAAAATGCATATATGGCAATCATCATAACCATGAATAATTACAAATATTTTGGAACCAGAGAAAGTTTTTAAGATTGCCACTTCAAAACGTAATTTTGGCCCTACGTACAGATAGAAAACTAAAGTAAAGGTATGTAGCATCAGAATCGTGTGATTTTCTCACCCAACCACCGGGCAAACTCTGCCATTTCTAGTGTATATATTCACTATGACTGGGTACGCAACGGGCATTTTATACAAGTCTAT
The DNA here is from genome assembly GCA_900302635.1 of Chatrabus melanurus. NCBI lineage: Eukaryota > Metazoa > Chordata > Actinopteri > Batrachoidiformes > Batrachoididae > Chatrabus > Chatrabus melanurus. The sequence continues at coordinate 7,807 of OMMV01043518.1, read as the reverse complement.
ACACAGTGACCGGGTATGCAACTGCATTTTACTATTTTCAGGCAGGTATTTATCTGGTGGCCATTCACACGACGTGAGATATAGGACTTGGGTACCCTGGGATCGTGCAAACACATACAACTTTGGCAATATCGCACCCAGCCACCGGGTACGCAATATTCAAATTTAAATGACCGTGCATGGTGACCGGGTACGTAACGTGCATTCTTACGGCTCTGCAATTGCCGACCGGTCAAATAGTTCCAGCCTAATAAAAATGATTACAATTTACAAATACAATTTTCTTTTCAATTGCATGAGACAATTGAAAAGAAAATATGTAAGTCGACACACACTTTATTTATTTATATTTATGTATAAATATTGTTTATTAAGCAACTTTTCATTACTTTTAAACATTTTGGTCAAATTAAATGGGCTTAAAAATTTTTGCACAGTACTGCATAGAGATCAGAAACTTATTAGAGGTAAAATTTGTTCTCTGATTATTAATGTGTCTAATGTGGCAGACACCAAGTATCCCTTACTGAGTACAGAATTCGATTGTTTGCTGGAAAAAGTCACATTGATTATTTGTTATTATTTACAGAGCTATAACATTAACATCATGTGTCTACACATGGAATTAAAAGCGTACTTTTTAGTTTTTCTCTTCTGTGTGATTAATCGCGTCTTTATTGGCGACACTGGCTCATTAATAAACTGGAGGAGTTTTCATTCAGGTGTCAGGCTGGAGATCATGTGACCCACCAGGCACCAATATCATGTGACCTACATTACAACATGTGAATCATTGAGAGGAAACGTCACCGGGACGACTCACTCCTGAACTGTGTCACATCCAGTAATGTAAACTTTGCCTTTGATTTGACCTTTCACCTCGAACCTTGAGTAAAAGAGATGATGACGCAGAGGGTAGGAGATGCACAGCGACGCTTTTGCACCACGGCAGCCACGAACGAGATGCAGAGAAAATGTCTACTCACCACACATTGCACCAGGAGGGCAGCCAAAATCTCTGATGGGTCTTATCTTTGTCCGAGCATGTTGTCAGGATTTTCTTATCCGGCACGACGCTGCTTTTGCTCGCCTCCCCCTCCCCCTCCCTCTCACCACCGCTGTTCAGGTCCAGCTCTATTGCTGGTGGGAAGAATCCAGGCGACGCGCACGCCCACGCTGCTCCAGGCGACGCTTTGCATGCACATTCAGACACAGCTGGGTTCGCACACACCTACGCCTACGCAACACAGCTGAGCTCCTCGTCAGTCCTCACACCCCCTGCAAGCGGCTTCCACACACCCCCAGCTGGTCTATCCGCAGCTGCACAGAGACTGTGGCGCTGTCTCTTATTATCTTAATGCCTTCATGACATTAGGAGAATCACCCATGAAGACTTATTCAGCCGTGGAGTCTGAAAGAAAAATACATTTTGCTTCCAGAATCCTCTCCTGGCAGTATTTCCACACAGCGGTGCCTCACTGACCAAATGAGGCCACTGAGTTCCAAAGGTTCCAATCAGTCCTGGACAAAACAGAAACGGGAAACCATTCCGAACACTACAGCAGATGTCATCTGCCTGACAAGGCAGGTAGAGCACGTCGGTCCAACGTGCTGGCTGTTCTCGTAGAGGAGACGCTGCTGTCGTCTCGGTGCACGATCAGACGTTCTCACACAAGACAAATGTCCATTTCACGCCTGCCGTCCCTTTGCTTTTTCTCCCAGTGTAGCCACTCCGACTCTCCCCAAGGAGCTGCACAGCTGGTCGGAAACCTCCAGCAAGCCGAGTCTCGGCTAATTTGCAGGTCTTCTCTTAATTTGTGGCAACCTTTCAACATGAGCACAGCTGGCTTTCATTTGTGGCTGTTAACAGCGTGTCTGTTTTGGTGTAAAATCCCTTAGAATTTAAAAAGACAGAGAGAGAGAGAGAGAGAGAGAGAGCTTCCTTCTGGTTTCCTGCTGCGGCGCATGAAGAGAGTTACTTCCAGAGTGGCCTGTCAGCATCAATATTTAACAGAAACCTCTGGCTGTGTTGCTGTCACAGTTAAAGTTTCCATGTCCCCGTCGTTATGCGTTAGATGACACGTTCCCTCGTCTGCAGCGCGTCCGTCCTTCTTAGTGTTCAGCTGTTGAATTTTTCCATGGTGTGGTCTGATTTCTTCTGCCTGCTCTCTTTTTGATGGATGTCTTCTCATGTCCAAATCACTCTCGTGTTGTCTCTCTGCAGCGCAGGACGTAGTCTTGCATTAAGCCTGTCCTTCTGTCCTCTGTGTCCACTGTCCACCCTGCAGCAACCCTTCAATTAACCTTCCCTCAACCAGTTTCAGTCATACGAAACCCTCCACTTTCTAAACCCTCCTCCCCCTCCAACAGCCTGATTCATGTGGCCTATATCAGTCACAGCTTCTGTCCTTATCCTGTTCCTCCTCTGCTGAATTCCAGCCTGTCTCCTCAATTTATTTTTCTACAACTCTCTCATTCGTCCTCTGTCTTCCTTCTCGCATGCAGAATGCAAAATATTCTAGATGCTCTGAGTCACACTTGTTCCCCCTCCTCCCCTTTTTCCTTCCAAAAACAGTGAAATGGTTTGAGTATTCCTTCTGTTTGGTTTTTTTTTTTCAAAGCAATGTGTCTGCGTCCTGATGAGATGGATGGAAGGGTCGACAGTTGAGCTGAGACAAAAAAAGAAAAGAAGGGAGGAGCAGCGTTTGTGTTCCTCTGAAGCATCTCTTCACATGCTCAGATCATGTCTCGGCTTCTGCTGCTGCCAGTGATGCAAGTTTGGTCTTTTTTCCTCCCCCTCTCCTTGTATTTAGCGCCTGCTGCTGCCTTCGCCGCTGCTTCAAATGCTCCTTTGTTAAAGCCTATAAAAAAATTTTAAAAAAGTAAAAAAAGAAGCAGTGATAAATGTTGGCCACAGAGAGTTTTAGAAGAAAAGGAGGGAGAAGAGAGTGGCCTCAGGATCTTTGGACCTGACAAGAGAGGAGATGGGGGGGGAGGCTGAAGGGGGAGGGAGGTCGTTGAGAAAAGCTTGTATGTGTGGGTGGAACGGAGAGATGATTGTAAGATTGATATGCCATGAAGCGAAAGAGGGAATGTGCAACATAAGGGAAGATGAAGGAAGGGAAGGATGAGGGGATGAAGGGAGGAGGCACATGCACGGATGGATGGATGGATGGATGGATGGATGCAGAGAGGGTATGATGGTGAATAAGGATGTGCATGAATTCAGAGATGGGTGAGTTGATCCCGGAGGTTTTTAATGCCCCCTAAAGGCCTCGCTCAGTCTGATCACTAAAATTTGTCAGAAAATGCAACATCGAAAACCTCTTTTTCTTTCGTTCTTTCTCTCTCATTCTTTTGCTCTGTTTGAGATTCCTGTGGTGCTCTCTGTCTCTCGCTCTCTCTCCTTTTTGCACAATGGTTTGCTCCTTCCCTCTCTTAAATTGTACCTTTCTCATCGATTCTCTTCGTCCTGTCTGCTCCTGCAGCTTCTGCCTGCTATCACAAAAACACAGCATCCCCTTCTCATCACCCTCCTCCTCCTTCTGTCTCTCCCACTCTTCCACCCCCCCCTCTCTCACATTCCCATTCTCTCTATATTTGTCCCTCTCTGCCTCTGTCTCCCTTCTCTCACTGTCTCCTTTCCTGCCCCTCCAGTCGCTAAGAGAAGCTTCTCGAACAGAGTGGACATGCTGTGGAAGCGGGAAGATTTCAGGACATGTGAACACCATTCATACCGCTTCCACATGAATAATGCACGCACCCTATATTCATATTTTCCTACATGCATGCGCATGTAGCACTCTGGCTGGCAGAAACACAAACATCTCGCTGATAAATGACCGTACAAAGAGCTTTTTATTATGCATGGATACCTGAGCAGCGTTCACACTCAAGGCATCGATAATAAACAGGGATTTTCCCCACAGAGACCAGAGCCGCCGCACATTATTGAAAGCCTGGACAGAATATTTGTTCTGCGTGTGCAAAAGGCAATGTAATTCAAATAAAAGGCGTTATTTATCTCTCATATAAATGTACAGTATGAAGTCTTTTTAAAATAAATAAGGGGTTGGTGTTTTGTTTATTTGTTCATTGATTTAGTTACTGTTCATCAAACTTATTTTCCTTTTCAAATAAGACATCCACATGCTTGCAGTGCCTCTCCAGTGCCAGCTAATTTTTTGACTTTGTTTGATGTCATTGCATGACTTCATTGATGTCAAATGTCCAATACTGTTGGCCCCAGGAGAGCAGATGTCTCTGCAGAAAGCCACATTTCAATATCTCATCTAGTTCCTGAGATATGGTCATTAATGCATTTTAGATGATGGTGTCTGAGTTGACCTTGACATTTGACCTATGACACTGACATAGCCTGTGTTGCAAGAGGACAGTCTATAGAGTTTGTCCACCAAGTTTAATTGAAATTGTCCTTTGTATTTTGAAGATATCACCACAGACAATGGATGATGACCTCTGATTTCACTTTGACCTTTGACCTATGGCATTCACATGACCTGTGTTGTGAGAGGATGCTCCACAGAGTTTATCCACCAAGTTTGATTGAAATTGCCCTGTTTTGAAGATATTTCCACAGGCATTAGACAATGACCTCCGATTTGACCTTGACCTTTGACTTCTGATCTTGACATGACGTGTTTTGAGAGGGCTATTCATTGAGTTTATCCTCCAAGTTTGATTGAAATTACTCTTTGTGTTTTGAAGCTATCACTGCAGACAGGCAGACAGACAGACAGACATGGCCATAACAACAGCCTCTTTGCACTTTGGGGTGAGACTAATGAATATGCTCTTTTCCCATCATGTGCACTGTGACTGTGCGTGCATCTTTTTTGTGCATGTGAGTCGCTGGTCAGAACTGTCCTTTTGGCCTTCAGCATCACCCAGTGCCACCATCTGTGCAGCCAGCCAGACAGAAGCATGTGTGTGAGGAGACGCTTGTGTGATCTGAGGAAAGCTCATTAGGCTTTTTGTTTTCAACAATTTTTATGTCTGGGCATGTTGTCTATGAAGAACTAAACGGCAATTCCAGGTACCACATGCATAAAGCTGTGCAAATTCAGGACTGCAAGTTTGAGCTTGAACTATGCACACACATAGTTCTGTTTTGTTAAACTTCATCATTGGGAAATTGTGTACTGAGTCATCATGAGTGATGAGAAGTATCACTTGCTTGGTGAGGGAGCATTGGCTACGACATTTTGGCCATGTGGCGCATTTCTCTGGACATGATCCAGCATGCAGGTGCCTCAGTGTGGCTGGAGAAGGCCGAGGACATGCCTGCGTTTCACCTGGTTGCAGCAGAAAGATGGTAACTTTGGAGAGGTGGAGGTGGACCACTTGTCTGCCTGGGTGGTTGCCATCCAAGACCCAAGGCAGTTCTGTGGTGTGATGGTTGCGGCAACGCGTGGCACCAGTGCATGCTCCCAGACCTGACCTGACCTGATCATATGGTCTCACAACTCTCTAGTTCCTTATAAATTCAGACGGAATTTGTAGAGTTTTACAGTCACATTTATGCTGTAGCTCTGCATTGGCAGACACCACCTGCAGGAATTGTTAGGTTAAATGATACACCACCGACTTCACTTACAGCAGCAACTTCGGTTTCCGTGGTTTCCCATCATTGCCATCCTCTACATTGGAAGAGGTGGAAAAGAAAGCCATCAGTCTCCTTCTGGGAAGCAGTTTCAGCTCATTGCTTCAGATACTTGTGTGGATGACACTTGGGAGAAGATTAGGTTTCATGATGTGTAGTCCTTCACAGATCATATCAACACAGTGGACGGCAACAGACGCTGTACACACAATGGTTGTGGGATCCTAGACACTGACATCTACAGGAAACCCACAGACACAGACCAGCATCCCATCATCTACTACGAGATAAGCGTGGCGTAATCAGGACGCCACACCGACTCAGGTCAGATCTAGGAGCATGCACCAGGGCTGTGCTTTGCCATGTCCACCACACTACGGAATGCCCTAGATCCCAATCGTCACGACTCAGGCAGACCAGCGTTCTATCACTATGTCCTGAAAGTAGCCATCTATCTGCTGCAGCTATTTTGAGATGAGTTGAGCAATTTTCTCAACTCAACCTGTGTCGGCCACAACAACTTTAGTCGGTGCTCAGTCAAGCGGAACGAGACATAAGTTTTGAAAACTAACAGAAATTTCACATCTTCTGTGGCCTTTAGACACTAAATCCACCGTGCATTACCGGGATTTTATGGGAAATGTATTGAATATTTACACAGCTGGAGTGTTGTGTTGGACGTTTTGTTCAGTATATTTCATGTTATGTGTATGAAGCACAAAAAGAGGAAATGATAGTAAGAAATGCACTGAAACATGAATAACGGGCAGCAGATGCAATACGAGAAGGCAGCCGCCCGTGCATTTTAAATTATTTCCAAAACCTTGTGGCGCCGTTACCTTCATCAAGTCTAAGATCCTTCGTCCATCTTCTGTCCCCCTCTGTGTTCTCCATCACTTCCCTTTGTAGAACAGCACGACTTTAAACAGTGGAGCGGAAGAAAATGAGACTGATTAAGACAGAGATGCAGAAACAGGGTGAGAGAAGGCGAGCGCTAAATAAGGCATTAAAGACAAAACACCAGGGGGAACAGTGTGTGCGTGTGTCTGTGTGTGTGTGTGTGTGTCCATGCATACGCTGCGTGTGCATGCCTGCGTGTTTGTGTGTCTTTATAAACCCCGTATGATGCCGCAGGCTACTTAATTCAGTTGTTCTGGTTCAGTCCTTCCACTCGTGACTCCGTCTCACTTCCATTCTGTTGTGTTTCAAATCTCACAATGTGGAAAACTACAGGACAAAAACACAACAAAATCTGCCATCAAATTTACAGATACCTCAGAAAATGAGATTTTTGAAAATATGATGTATAATTGTAATATTGTGCAGTCTTTAAAAGATAGTCCTAAATGTGTATTGTAGTGTCATATTGTGTCATATATCATATTGTGTCATATAAATACATTACCTCCTCAGAACAGGTGGTTTGTGACTGAATTACACTGTGATTTGTCTGCAATGTCAAACCTTGAAAATGATGCATTCAGTGCATTTAAGAAAGTCCTGTAGTTTAGTTAGTCTACCGACCAGTTCAGGGCAAGTGTGGGAGCTGTTTTGGGTCTCGATTAGCAACCACCCAGGCAGAACTGCAGTCCACCATTATCTTTCGAATGCAACCATCTCTTTGCTGCAGCATGGTGTTATGTAAGTGTCTGCTTGGCCTGGTCCAGATTCTACAGTCCTCACCAGTGAGACACCTGCATGCCAGATACCGCACAGGAAAACATTCCATATGGTGACAGTGTCACAGCTGACACGCCTTCCCGATGCATGTAGTTCGCTTCATTCATCTCGAACTTGAATCTGCGGTCGGCATTTCAAGTTCCTTCCCCGATCCCCCAAGTTCCTCCACCAAACCACCTGACTTGTCACTTCACAATATACACTCACCGGCCACTTTTTTAGGTACACCTGTTCATTTGCTTGTTAACACAAATAGCTAATCAGCCAATCACATGGCAGCAACTCAATGCATTTAGGAATCTCGACATGGTGAAGACGACTTGCTGAAGTTCAAACCAAGCATCAGAATGGGGAAGAAAGGGGATTTAAGCGACTTTGAACGTGGCATGGTTGTTGGTGCCAGACGGGCTGGTCTGAGCATTTCAGAAACTGCTGATCTACTGGGATTTTCACGCACAGCCATCTCTAGGGTTTACAGAGAATGGTCCGGAAGAGAAGATATCC
>OMMV01043503.1:0-10897 GCA_900302635.1 Chatrabus melanurus | reverse complement strand
ACACAGGTCCTGGGGCAGCTTCGAGGCGTCTCGTTTCCTCTCACTGTTTGTGGGAGTTCCTGTTGTCAGAGACATGTCTGTAAGACCGAATCGGCCGCGGCCTCCAGCATCCACCATTGCTGCTGCTAAAATACTCCATTTGTCTGTAAAAAACAAAGTAATAGAGTTTAAAACGATATCAACATGTCAGCCAAGCACACGATAAACAATAAGAGACGAGTTAATCCCATCGAGCTGTCAGGAGCCAAATCAGGCGAATTTGACATGAACTCACTTTACGTTCTCATCCTGCAGGTCGTCCGCTTTGAGGGCCGACCTGGAAATGCCCATTCCTTGAGGAATTCTATCTGGATATCGTACGGCGATCTTGGTGCCCATCAACTCGTAGCCCTGAAAAAGTGCACAAACACCACTAAGAGGAGCGTGCACGTTGATTTGTAAGTGGCTAAAGGACGTATTCTGAAACCATGTTACCGCTAGGAGTAATCAACAGACCGCTGTTCATTTTGATGTCTGAGCCCGAAATATAAAAATTGTTCGACACGTTTGTTGCTGGCAACAAGTTTTGAAACCGCAAAACTGAGAAGGAGACGCGGAAGAACTTTCCTGGTTCGATATCAAAAAAAATAAATAATAATAATAATCAACTTTCTGATCTATTAGTCAACAATGTGGCCGACAAGGTTTTTAGTTTGCCAACGTGACACACACACACACACACACACACACACACGACAAAACTCAGGGTTTGGATCGGATCACGGTTTTAAGTCACGTATCGGATACGCAAAAAACAGACGTAGACCAACTTTGCTTTCATTTTTAAAAAGAACAATGACAACAAGGTGTCCAATATTAACAGATGATACCAAATAAATTAAGTATTTTAAAAGTTTAATCGTTATATTAAATTGCAACACGAACAGTATTAGCGAATAAAAATAGCCTCCGTCAACATCATAAAAAGTCATTAAAGAAAGAAAGAAGAAGCAGACCTGAGTTTATAACTTCACATTCTTTTTCAAAAACAGAGGATGTCTCCATCGTCTGGTGAGCGGGTAATAATCAGAACTTTATTTCTATCAGGATAAAAACCAATCGGCAAAAGTCCCCACAAAGCTGATGAGAGTGAAGCCCGTTTCACAGCAGATGTGTTGCGTGTGCACAGCGTGTGCACACGCTGTGCACACGCTGAGGCAGCATCTACTCACGTGGAATTTTTTGATGGCTTCGTCACAATACTCTTGTTCGGTGAAGTTTACGAAGGCACAACGTTTGAAGAGCAGAAGTTTGACACTGTAGACGACCCCGGCTCTGCAGGAGGAGAGAGAGAGAGAAAAAAAGTGAGTCAACAGGCAAATTAAATGACGCTCTGCATTAAAATCCTTTTTTGGGGGGAGGAAAACCTTTACGCAAGCTTGTATTTTAGAAACAAGACAAAACTGAAGTCATTTAAATTCGTTGTCTTACTTGCTGAAGAGGTCGGTTATCAGAGGCTCAGTTACCGTGGAAACTATATTACCCACCCACACTGGAAACAGCTCTCTGTGGAAAGGAGATCTGGGGATTATTGGTACATTAAAAATTAGCAAGGAAAGTGCGAGATGATGTGTGACAAAACAATCAGGCAAAACTCCTTATAACGGCACGAAAACATTCAAAGACTTTCTGTCCTTTTAGAATCTACAATCTAATGAGAGGAGCAGCAACAACAGATTTTTCAAAAGCTAAAATCAATACTGATAATTAAAAAAACGTGTGGCTCTGCTACCTCATCAAGCCGCTGAATCAACATAAGAATGCTAACGCACTTTCAGTTTAATACCTTTAACAACGTTGCTATAGTGGACCAACTCAGCAACTACCGTAATGTTCTGAATATAAGACTTTTTTCCTTCTCTGAAAAACATCTGGGGATGAAAAAAAAGGGGGTTGTAGTACATGTAGGGTGTGGGCTTTTACATGTACATATGCAACAGTAGGTGGCGCCAAATACTCGTGAAATAAGTGTGCCCCCCCCCCAGGACTGAAGCTACCCGCCCATCTAACTAGTTTACAGTGCAGCATGATGGAGACGCGCAGTGATCGTCCTGACAACAGCGCGGCTCAAAAGGTGGGCGAGTTGACCAGCGACTGAGAAGCTATGATGCAAACATGACGCTCACAGTGATGAATGCAGCAGAGTCAATCAGCCAAGAAATACAGTGTGAGAGTGAAATGATAGACGGCAAGTTCCAGAAATGCTAACAGTCAGAAAAGCTAACCAGTGTCCAAAAAAACAGCAGTGCGTCAGTAGATGTTACAAAAAAGAATTTAAGGGCCAACCACAAAAGAAAAGAAGAGTCGGTCTTCAGAAAGTCTTTTTTCCAAAAATACGTCTTGAAAAAGGAGGGTCGTCTTATAATCAGGGTCGTCTTATATTCAGAACAATACAGTAACAACATGAATGATAACTTTCAGCGTGTGTTTGTTAACATAAAACACGTCGACTTTTCAACCAAGCACACTGTAATGGATGATTTTTTTAAACTCACAGTGGACGTTGATTCTCTCCACCGCTGGCTTTCGTAACGTGATCAGTAACAGCCTCAGACCGAGGCGGGACCGGTGATGTATTGTGCACAGAGGCTAAAGGTTTGTTTGGTGCATTGTGGGAATGAGGAGGGGGGTTTGCGTTGGCTGAAAGAACTGGAGACACACCGTTGACATTTGCGACTTGTACAGGTGGCTGACTGTTACTCGGAGCGGCACCTAAACACACATTGACACACCGTTACGTTTCTGCTGCAGTTCAAGCAGTGACATCACAGCATTTTAACCAACCAGACCGCATCGTGTCATCTGCACTGAAGACTACAGGAGTTTAGGTGCACCACAAAAACTGATTTTCATCTCTAATGCAAAGCAACGTGCAGTAAAAATCCAGCACCTCACCTGGATGATGGTTTAATTTGGACAGCACCTCCAGTGCCGTCTTTACCGTCCCGTGAATAATTAATGCATTTGAACTCTGCTCCCGGGAAAAGCCGTACTCCTGAAACAAAACAAGACTCCAGAATAGTCAACAGCACCTCAAGCTGACCAACAACGCAGCTTCAACACAGCACAGTGCTGTTGTCAATCATAAGTGTTCCGTGTTTCCACTGTACTGAAAACAGACCGAACCGGGATTCGTTTTGTGTACAGATATACCCCTATTTTTTGACAATTCGCTTCAGAATATAAGTCGCAGGACCTCCCGAACTATTAAAAATTTTTTTAAAAAAGGGCCTTAATAGTCCCGAAAATACGGTAACTAGGGATGGGTGATAATGGCTTAACATGATACCACGATATTTCACGGTACTTTTGGCGATAACGATATGACAATAGTACCATTCGTCACACTCACTCGTGGCCACAATCCACCAGACTTCCATAAAGAATTTGTGTGAGGTGGAGATGGATGCTTCCACTGTTTATAATCCTCCAGGGAAGCAGCCGACAAAGAAAAAGAAAAAAAAAAGAAAAGAAAACGCTGCACGCCCATAAAGCACCAGAAGGCATCACAGCACAAGCAATCACCGGAGGGACCATGGAGAGGGGGCGAGAAGAAGGGGAAAAAAAAATGTAGGGCTTGATGTACTATGTGTGTGCACAACATATAATCTGTTACCACAGTTTGATTCATTTATGCGCACGTTAAATAATTCAATTTGTCAGCGCATACAACCAAGACATTAATATGCACGCATCTGTCTGTCTGTCGCGCCTTCATTTTGTGCATAGTGCACGTGCTCAACTTGGCATAGCGCACAAACTAATCAAACACACTAATTCACAGGATGCAAATAAATTGTATCCTGTGCGCACAAAGTAGTGTTTGGACACACACACACACACACACACACACACACACTCTGGACCTCTGCGTTGAGCACAGACTGGACCAAGCTGCTGTCAGTGCGCTGTCACCCTTCACCCTTCTCCTCCACTACACAGAGCATACAGGCGCACGCAGCAACACACAGACGTGTTTATGACACGGCACTCTCACACTGTATCATTGTTTCGTTTGTGGTCGGCTTAAATCGCTTCCTCTCCCGCTCTGAACTTCGCCCTCGTTCTGGATGAGCTGCCCACATGCAGCACATGTGAAAACGCATCGATGATGACGGGACGACAAATTTCTACCGGTATATTGATAACGATACGGCCCATCCCCTAGTACCAACTGCTAATGTAAAAAAAAATTGTGTTGTGACAGAAATGGTAAACGGACTGCATTTCTATAGCGCTTTTCCATCTGAAACAGATGCTCAAAGTGCCTCTGGTCTCAAACCCACTGCTTTAACCTCTAGACCATCACCTCCCCTAAATGACATATTTAATATATAAATCTTTACAAAGTAAAAATGCTAAATAACACTGGGGGAAAAAATGACAACTCATATGACTGCAGTATTACACCTTCATTACATTGTACAGGTGTACCTATTTTTCCGGTCACTGTTTTAATAAACCTGTATATTTTCCTGTATTTAAACAAAAATCTTGCTTCAAATAAATCTAACTGTGTGGCAGGCCGCATGTTGCTGATACACACCATCAGCTGTATGATCTGAACCCGCATCAGTTCCTGGGCAGCTTCGGCACAGGAACTGTCCAGCTTGAGAACCTCTCTGAAGGTCTGGGCGGCCTCCTCATACCTCTGTACAAAAAAAACGAGATGACTTTTACTCTCCCGCTACACGACGAGAATAAAGTTCAGACAGCTGGGGCGCCTGGTGTAAACATACAGTTTTAGGCACCCCAGAATTTTGATAAAAACATCAGTGGGTTTTTAGATTATAAATCTCATTTAAAATAATATCTATATTTATATATCTGTGTGTGTGTGTGCATACATGACAACACACACACAGCTACCAACGATCACTCAATGATTAAAAACTTGATTAAATAAAAGCACATTTTCTTATAAACTGCAGGAGGTAACAAAATAAACGATTTTTAAAGGGGAAAAGTGCTCACATTATTTACAAATACCCGACATTTAGCAGCTTCACGGTTTGGGACACGTTAAACGTGCCGGCAACTTTTGCACAGCACTGCATTTGCGGGAGGAGCTGAACTGTAACAAACGCGTAAATATTCAGAGCGTGTGCAGGAACTGCTGCAGCCATTTAGCAAAAACAAGAACAGAGGAATCGTGATGTCATTCCAAAATAAAACGCAGCACAAACATCAACGACTCAATTCAAAGTATAACGAACAAACGCAACAGTGGTAATATGTCAATACATTCCTTTAACGACATCCGACACTGATTTTTGACAGTGGTTCCTTCAATATTTAGTGAGGTTTTTTTTTTTTTTTACAAGGTCACATGCATGGATGTAACGCTGGTTGTCGAAATCGTTCAAAACGCCAAGTTTGCAAGCATGCAAACTGTGCGACAAATATTTTTTCAAAAGAATTTGATTTGCCATCAACTACGACTCGGCTGCTGCCACGCAAACATCATCTGTGGCTTAGCGATTGTTTTTGGTGGCGTGCGACATTTCGGCATTTACCTTCAGGCCGGTTAAAGCTCTGCCCTTCCTATAAAGGCCTTTAACCCATCCTGGAAACATGCCGAGACACAAGTCCGCGTCGGTCAGCGCCTTCTCATATTCTTGCATCTTTTCAAAACAGAAGGAGCGATTGCCAAACAGTCTGCAACACAAAAGTTGAAAGGTGGCAGGAAAACCAGTGAAGCAGCACGACATTAAATGACAAAAGATGACTGGTAAGTTTATTTGGGGAATAAAGGGACAAAGTCTCACTTATATTCTGTAGGATTGTACTTGATGGCATCAGTAAAATACTTCACAGCCATACCAAACTCTCCAGCACTTGCAAACTTATTTCCAATAACTGTAAAACAGAAGATCAAGTTAAAACACAATTTGCATTCAAATATTTATCTGTAGGGGGGGGGGGAGGAAATGACAGTTTATATACATGAGAAACTAAATTCACCTGCAAGATCTGTACTTATTTTCACATTATCTTCTAAGGTAGGGTTGGTAACGGTGGCAGAATCCTACAGAGACACACACACAAAAAAAATTAGGTCTGACAATTACAACATTTTGTGTCCGCTCCAATATTTGCACATTCAGAGCAGAGTGACAGGACGGTTGCTAAACAAGTGATCTTTGGCAGAAAATCCATTCTGCACAGCGATCGCAGCACGGTTGCATTAGCAAGCTGTCCGGCTACAGGTGTCCAACCATGACTGTAAGCAACAGGAGACCGTGTGCATTTAGCAAAAGGAGGAAAAAACAGGATTTAAAACAGCTAGTTAAGGAGATCAACTGCAGGTACGTGTTGCTCCGCCTCCACACAGAATGTCAGAAAACTGGACGAGCATCACAGCCGACGTGTTGATCAACTACATCTACGTAACAGATCATTGCATAACCCTCAACAACGTCGCTTTGAGTCTCAAATAATGCTTTAAAATCCTAACCGCACGTTTGCAGATGGTCTGACGGACAGATATGGAACACCTCACCTTCTTCTCATCGTCCTGGGCTTCACTGGCTTTGCTCCCGACTGGTCGATTTGTCTCTTTAGCAGGAACCTTTTTCTCCTTCTTCTCGTACCTCTGCTTCTGTTCCAATTTTCGCTTGGCTATAAGGGCAGCTTTATTCACAAAGGTACTCGTCAAATCCAGCTCCTTCAAGAACAGACCAAGAACAGTCAGTCAGTCAGTTTTCCAAGTAGAGTTACAAAACAACAACAGTGTTGGCTGCGTTTAGTCAGTGCAATGAAGGAATCTAGTTTATAGAATGAAAACTCCAGAGACGAGGATTTCCCTGCACTCGTTTACTTTCACAAGAGTGGGAAAGCTCACATTTAATCGGATCCAATTACGTGTCCACAAACGCATATTGTAGACGGTGGATCTGGATCGTTTCACCAACATCCCGTCAGCCACAAACGTACACAAAACATTTTTTTTTGGAACTTTGTGTGAGAAATGTGGTGCACTTTGACACGAGTATGTGAAGCTTGCTGCAGCCAATCACATCGAAACAAATGCGAATCGATCTGCCAGCGGCTTTTCACTCATATCTTCTCATTTTAATCATTTAAAAAAAAAAATCCCAAGGCCGATTTGGGTCACCACCAAAATTTGCTGTCATCACCTCACATCATTTAGCTGAAAGCCATCCAACACATCTTGCAGAGATAAAGTCTTTTTTTTTTCCCTTGAGAAAAGCTGAATATGGGACAATACCAACGGCATACATAACCAAGTTTGGGGGCACTTTTGAAAATTTGTAGCCAGTACACTGAAGGGGAAAAGAATGAAATTTGAAGATGGACAGCTTTTCGGAGGTCGATTTTAAACAATGTTGTTCTGAGTGATCAACTACTTTTTCATATGCAAGGACGAGACACGCCATCAGAAATTTAACAAAGAACCTCTGTCAGAATGGAGCGTCCAAAGCCGGCGAACCGCACAGAAGGCCGAGTTTTATTCCCAGTTATTGGTTCAGCACTTTTTGCTTCACGCCTTCATGGCGAAATTAAACCCGAGTGAGATTTGCACTGCATACCTCTACGTCGTCCGATTCATTCTTGCTTTCGCCGTCACTGGACTCGTCTTCGCTGGCGTCGCTGCTGTCCGTATCTCTGCACGAAACCGACTGTTTAACACTCGCACTTCCTTCACCGTTACCACTAACTGCTTTACTGCCGTCTGATTCCGAGTGCCGAGCTTCATCCTTTTCCTGTGAAGCGGACAAAATAAAAACATGTCGACGTTTGTACGTGAACAAAAATAGCATTTGTTTAAAGGCTTTTATTTTTTTAATCTTTGTTAAAGATAAAATAATTACCTCTACATTTTCTTCCTTCTTCAACTTCTCAAGCCGTTTCTTTTCCTTCCGTTTCTGTTCAGGCAAAATGACACAACGGGCACATGAATTTCTTAACATCCCGCAAGAACTGAATTACTCCATTAAATGCAAACAGCAGCGATTTTTAAGCGGGAACATCCTTGTAATTTTGGGCAAGTATTAACTTTATATTTTAAAAAATAAAGAGGGGGCTAAAAGCTGGGATCTGATCCAAAAACCTCTCATTCCCAGTCTCATGTAGTTTGACCTCACAATCACACGATTTCAGAGATGACGCACCTGGAACGTGCGGGAACAGAGTGACACAGAAGAGCTACGTGACGAAAAACTCCTGTGGAAATGTTCACTTATCGTCGGGCAGCTTGTTGTCTCTGAAGGCAACGCTTTCACGTGGAAAAGACGCTGAAATGTGCAAACAGGACATTAACAGACGTACCTGCTTTTTAAGACGCTTCTTCTCAGCCTTTCCTATACGTTTTTTGGACTCGTGTAACTTTTCTTTTGCTTCATTATCCTGAAGAAGAAGAGACAAAACTGACACTGAACACATTTTGCCACTGAAATGGGTCGGGATCAGTTTAAAAGTGTAGTTCCTTTTGATTTTTCACAAAAAAGGACAATTGACATCGTGTTGAAAGTCAAAAGTATATTTATCTCTGTGACACATTACAAATTTACAGCAAATTTTATTGCTGGCATTTATATTTGGGGGGATTCCATGGCAAATGCAGTAAGTTTGCTCCGTGAGCTTTGGCAGGCAACATGAAGAAGGACGCGCAACGGTTCAACGTTCATGCTGCATTCAATGGAAACTCGGAATTTCCAACTTCAAACTAGGAAAAATACATCAAATAAAGCCATGCTAAAATGCTAGCCTACCTACTGAACCATATGGGCAAACCATGGAAAACTGTAACTAACAGTGTTGACAACTGACCCGGCAAACCTGTGTGACTGTCGTCTTACCCATCTAACAGACATCCAGCAAAACATTTGAAATTTGTACCTTTTCCATCTGCAGTTCTTCCTAGTGGATCGCTTATGGCCTGTGTTTATTAGCTGTGTCCACTGAGGTCTTTGTTTCCAGTTTGTGTCTTTTGGAGGGGGAGGGGGGGCACTTTCAGTCGCAATTGAAGGTCTACTGCAGTTTCTTCAGCTCCATGAAGCTAACACTATCTTATGCAGTATAGCAGTGCCGTTTAACCCCCGAACAGCATGCTGGGAAACAGTTTCTCCAGTGTGTCATGGAGTCTTGTCGCTGTATTTTAAACCACATGGGTCAAAACTCTAAAGTGTTTCCAGAAAAGGCCAATTTTGACCATACAAGATTATATATCCCTTATTTGAATACCAAGGGAAAACGTTATAGTGGTGCTGAAGAAAATCTGACTTTTTTTTTTTTTTTTTTTTAATCAAAAGGGACTACACCTTTAATGAAGTCATTTGACAGAACAAGATACACAAATAAACTTACGCTCTCCTTCGGCTCAGCCTTAACAGACGGCAGGTGAGAATGCTCGTGGTCTGATGGAGTGAGGCAGCGCAGTGAAGGCAAAAACACAGAGTTGGATGATCTTGCATGATTTCTACTTAATCCTCTGTCACTGTTTGGGAGGCTATGGAAAGTGTTTTGCCCACAGTAGTCAACTGCAAATCCCTCCTCACCTGAATCATCCAGCTCCTCGCTGTAATTCATACCTGTTAGCAGAAAAAGAAGAAAAAAAATATTTATACCAACACCACAGCTCAAGAACAACTCGAGATTCACAACCAGTGTGGCTCCTAAATACTGAGTAACCTGCGGCTGTACACACCAGTGCAGTGCAACAGATCTTACCAAGTCCAAGTCTTATTATCCTTTGAATATGAGGACGTCTGTCAAAGAGACCCACGACTCTTTGCTGCAGAGAGAAGACATGTGGGCGTTAGTTTTGGACGACCATCAGAGGTGCTCAGCATCTTCAGCTTTGAAAACTAAGATACATTTGAGCAACGATGTGCTCAAAACAAAAATATTTCACATATTGTCAAAGGAGAAAACTGTACAAATGTTCATACGCTCACTGTGACCTTGCAAAACTGACAGAATAAGAAATACAAATTATAAAGACATTTCATTTTTGTCCCCTGAAGCAAAGAAGGCCACAAGATAGTATGTTCTTTTATGTTAATATGGAGTTCAATTCTACCTTAAACTTTCTCCAGGTTCAATATACTAAAATGTTATTTAATCATCCCTGGTAAAAAAAATATATATATATATATAAAAATAAAAAAAAGTTACAGTTTGGAGTGTTCACATGCAGCATGTCTGCACATACAAGTATAATTGTAGCAACAATAAACAGACACAAATGCAGTTTCTGTATATTCTTAAATAGACTGTCAGTATTTTTAATTACAGATGGTGTTCTGGCATTGAAAGCAACTTTTGCTGCCATCTGGGAGACATGCATCTTCTCAACAGACCGGAACAAAGGAGTTTCTGTTCTTGTCTGGAAAGGAAAAGGCGATCACTTGGATTGCAACAACTACAGGGGTACTACACAGCTCTCTGTGCCAGGCAAGGGACTTAAGGCTCATTTATACCCTACGCAAAATACGGATACGGAGCGTTTCGTCCGTTCCTTGCGGTCGTTTCGTCCGTAATTGTGCACGTCGCAGGAGAGCTTACGGATACGGACGAAACGGAGCAATACCACCGGAAATCGTGGTGGCAGTATAGAGCCAGTAGTCCAACCAGTCAGGAAAACGACGAAGAAGAATGCACTCAACAATGGCGGTAAACTTTGAGGAGCGGCTCTGTGAAACTCTCCATTAATGTGGCGACTTGTATTAAGTGGTCTCACAATCCAACGTCGTGGACACCGTTTGCGCTTCTGCCTTTTGTGAATGATGTGCAGTAAAATCACCTCCTCTATAGTCGCCATGTTTGCTGACGTCTGCTACTTGGCACTCGGCACTGCCATCTAGAGGATGTATTGCGTAATGTCCATACCAAC
>OMMV01043489.1:0-14447 GCA_900302635.1 Chatrabus melanurus | reverse complement strand
ATATATGCCTGAATTGGCAACCTTCCTGAGAACTGTAATGTTTTATGTTGACATGATGAACATAACCATCATGACAAGGTGTGTGGTGAAAGGCTTGCCTCCAATTTCTTCAGAGCGAGTTGACAAACAGTCACAGTCGAGGTTATGTCGGTTTTTCAGAGGAAGCAAAAGCCGGGAACTATTTTAGCCAATGCAAAACCACATATTTCATCCACGTTTCTGCCAAGAGCGTAACACAATCTCACATCCCACTGGCAAAATTAACGTTTATGAGTGTTTTTAACGGGCTACCTCAGACGTGAGCGTTTTAAAAAATGATGCCAGCGCTACCATGGTCTGTGAAATGATTTCAGCACTATAAAAGAAGCGTTATGTTCTCCCACCTCCTCTGTAATGGAGAACAGCTCCCTTCAACAAGTCTTATGACTTATGAACAGACCTCATTACTTAAAGTTTAGTAAATCAGTGGTGAGGTTTATGCAGTTAAATAATATGAAAAGGTATAAAGTACCCTGGTTTTACTGAATGTTCAGTGAAGAGATTCTTTGTCAAGAACTGTTTTTCATTTAAGGGCTTTAATAAACATAATATACAGGAGCAGAGGTGAGTCTCGACAAGCTTAAGCATTGTGCCACCAACACGGTGATCCGGTACCAGAATCACCGTGACAAAAGCAACCCAGTCATGTGAAAAAAGGATGTTTGGCCAACGTTGGTGGTCATATAAGAAAATGATGTAACATTCTAAGGAAATTTACTTCATGAGTCTACAAAGGTTTTTTTTTTTTTTTTTTAAATGCCATCTTGTGTAACCACTGATGTTTTTGTGTTATATTTGTTAACTGATGCAAACAGAAAAAAATAAAGCCGTTGTACATATGTATATATATATATATATATATCATCTTTTATTGATTTAACATCTGCAATTTCAACTGCCTCAAGTGATACATTTATACATGTTCAGAAATAAATACAAACAAAACAATTTTGTATTATGAAAAAAAAAATTTTTTTTAATTCCAAAATTATTGAACAGAAACGACCAAACAAAATGCTTTTATAAAGTGAAATAAATTTTAAAAAGATATAGATATACAATGTATGCTGGGCATGGTTATTGGCACCCTTTGATGAATTTACTGTGAATCATCACTTTCACACCAGGTTTTCTTTACACAAGTCAGGGGATGGCTACACTAACATTTCCAAATGTCCTGGACTTCATTCACATCCTATATAGTAAGTCCTATATAGGCCCTGAGGCCTGTTGGTGCCGGTGCTTATCTCCGGATTCCGTAGCGTGAAGCGGATGTGAGTCAACAAGTCCCCCTGGACGGGACCACGTAGGTTACTTCCCCATCACCAGTTGCATCACCAGTGTTGCATCACCAGTCACAGCTTCGTGGTGGAGTGGGCCAAAGAAGAAAAATGATCAAATCTAGGTTTCAGTCTCCCATGTGCCTTCTGGCAAACTGTAGCTGAAATTTCATGATTGTTTTTAAGAAAGTCCTTCTATTTGCCACTCAACAAAAGCAAGACCATCGACTAATGAAAAATTGGGAAAAAGGTGAGCTTTGAGTATTGTGCTAAATGCTAGATCTGAGTATTACTGTCTAAATTTGACCAGCAGACTCTTCCGCAATGTGCGAGCACGATATGCAAAGGCTCTACAGCCTGCTGACTTCTTTTTCACCCAAAGAATGCACAATAAATGTGCGCCCTGAGGCTGCAGGGCTCGTGCTGGCACATAAGGCTCCACCAGTTCTGTGAGATAAGGCGGTGCACAACCATTCAGTGTTTCATATGTTGGCAACAAAACCTTAAAAGTGTTACCTTGCATGAACAGAGAGCCAGTGAAGGCAGGCCAACTTAAGAGGAAAATGGGATATTGGCCTGAAGGCCTTGTGTCCCCCCGTCGCACGGTGGGCGTGCACTGAATGTATGGAAAGTTATTGTGAGCGCCATATGTACAATTGTCATTTTCATTTTTGTTGCTCCGTGACCTTGGAAAGTAGGTCAAGGTCACTCATCATTGAACTCGTCCAAGACCTCCATGGGATGCATCTGTGGTACAAATTTGGTGGCGGTGCACTAAACCTATTAAAAGCACGGACAGCATTTCTATGTTCCCCTGCTGGGGCGACTGGGGACAAATATGCACGTCAGTAGAAACCAACATTGTAACCTTTTAAATTTGATGCTAAACCCACTTTTGTTTTTCGGCTATGGGGGGGGGAATAAAATAGCATTTTCCGAAAGAAAGATGTGGGCACTAACATAACCTCTTTGACAAAAGTAATAAAGTGCTGGCTGTGTCACTTTTTGTGTGACTGTGTAGGCGGGACCTTGGTGAACTATTCCTTCTCGTTAGAGGAAGTGGGACGGAGCTATCAGTCAAAAAAGGAATCATTGATTTTAATCACCAAGCAGAGTTCAACTTACTGTCACTGGTGCTGGGACAGTTTGACATGAGTAGGTGTGCCTAATTTGGGGCCTGGGGGCCACATATGGCCTGTGGGCCCTTTGTTTTGGCTCGCTATAATAATTGACAAGCTCTCTGCAAATACATAAATGACTGTTAAGAAGACCAACGAGTAGTGTTTTAATTATTTTTTAATTTTCTTTTAGAGTTAGAATGTTAATTTTCCATAAAATATATTCCATTTAATTGTAATGTAATTATATGTATGTAATTCATGCTACATTTATTTTTGGCCTGTAGCCTTCCATCCAGATTAATTAATCTTTCAAAGAAAAGAATTTAAGCACCCCTGCTTTAGAGATACACGTGCCGGTGCAAGCAGACAATACAAGACTGTTAGAATTTAAAAGTTAGTAGTTAAATATGCTAATACTCAAATTTGATGCCATTATGAAGACGTTTTTATCACAGCATGCGGTCCAGGCGGATATATATTTCGAACGATTTTCCTCCTGACCCCACACAGGTTGGCCACGATCCCGTTTTCGGGTCTAAATCACAGAAAACTTGTCGTCAAGGAGACGAATTGTTGCACCAACATGGATGGATGCGAGCGTAACGTTGCGCCCCTGTGAGAGGAGCCGGGAGCCCTTTATCACCTCCCCGAGCTGCTGAGCAAAAATAATGCCCCCTCTGTTATCCTCATCAGCGACGCAGTGAGCAGGTCTGAGGGGATATCCTGTTGGCGAAGCAAACGCATTCATCCTGCTTGCGGCGGTTTCGGTGACACAAGATTTACAAAATGTTCCACCCGCTTCCACTTACCTCTTTACAGTACTCAGTATATAGAGTAATGATCCTTAGATCTTCTGTTATTTCACAAAACATCAGCCTCAATATGGTGCCAACTTGAGCAAGATGAACATGAAGGCCAGTACAAGTGGGACTATTTTCAGTTATTTTGACAGGCAGAAGATTAAGGACGCACTTTTCATGAATAGATACAAAACTGTGAAAACTTTAAAAAAAAAAATTATTTATGGTCAGCGACATTTGGTTCCAGCTCAAATTACTCGAGGGCCCTGACTAGGTTCTGTCTTCCCAGAGAGACCAATTTAAAAATATATATATAAAAAAATCAAGGTATGAAATAACTTGGGATATCCTGAACCATTTCAAGCACTATACAAAGGATTGTGTTGTCTTCACAAAGTTCAATTCACATATGAAGGTTGAGCTAAAAGCTGGAGCTAAAAGTGAGAAAACGGCGATGCCTGATTTGCGTACTGACCCGACCGAATCAACTTCGTAGACAAGACTAACAATAACAAGGCTTCCAGATGATTACAGTGCCTCTCCGCTGCCAGCTAATTTTTCGATTTCACTTGATCACATCACATCACTGATGTTCGAAATCTGATTTTTTTTTTTTTTTTTGCTCCATAAGAGCAGAAGTCTGTGCAGAAAACCATGTTTCAATATCTCATTTATTTCCTGAGATATGGTCATTATTTTTAGATGATGATCTCTGATTTGACCTTGACCTTATGACCTGTGTTGCGAGAGGACAGTCCTTTGAGTTTATCCATCGAGTTTGATTGAAATTACTGCGTTTTGAAGATATCGCCACAGACAGTAGACAATGACTTGTGATTTGACCATGACCTTTGACCTATGACCTTGACATAATATGTGTTGTGAAAGGGCAGCTCGCTGGGTTTACCCACCAATCTGTGCCACTTCATGGTGGAGTGGCACAGACAAGGATTTTTATACAAAAAAAAAAAAAAAGATCAAATCTAGGCTCGAGTCTTCCATGTGCCTTCTGGAAAACTGTAGGTTAAATTTCAAATCCTTCTCTGTGCCACTCCACCATGAAGCTGTATAATTGGTGATGCAACATAAAAAAGTTACACTATCCCCAGTTTCCCCAGTCACAGCCACAGACACCAATAACTCCTTCAGATCTGTCTGGATGTCTTGGTGGCTTCCCTCAGCTCATTCTGTGATGTAATGCAGATGGGAAATGATTTTGTCGACTATGTTGCGAATAAAAGTTAAGATGAAACAATCAGTCCAAACCTTTTATGACATCGTGGGTTTGCACAGCAAGAAAAAAAAAAAGAAGTGGCCTATGGTTCTATGATTTCTTCACTTGGCGTTTTGCAGCATCAAACAGTGTGGTGCCGTGAAGCGTTTTCACCGAATAGCGATAATCTGATTTCCGTCCCGTTTGTTCTGTCGTATTAAAGTGAAGTGAACAGTACATGCTCCAGGGGTGAAGGGCAGGTTTAGAAAGCAGATTACTCAACATCCAAGTCAATGACTTAAGCAAAGCTTTCAAACCACGATGAAACAATTCTGCGGGCTCGGTAAGGAGGAACCATTAAGACGTTCAAGTAATTCAAAACATCCACTGACCATAATAAACTGTGTGGTTTCTGATTTCTGGAAAAGTGAAGTACTTAAAAACAATTGGACTCATGCTTTTTCTCATTGTGGCAACAGACTCCACTGTAGGAGTAAAAAAAAAAAAAAGAAGAATTAACGCTGAGTAAATTCTGAATAACATTTGAAATATGTGGCTTGCATTGCTGCGAGAAGCGCCGTCCCTTT
Organism: Chatrabus melanurus; assembly: GCA_900302635.1. NCBI lineage: Eukaryota > Metazoa > Chordata > Actinopteri > Batrachoidiformes > Batrachoididae > Chatrabus > Chatrabus melanurus. The sequence goes on along the minus strand of OMMV01043489.1, from coordinate 9,407 downwards.
TGTCCGACCCAAACCGCGCGCGCGGTGAAGCAGAAGCAACGACATTAACATCGGAAACCAGAGGAAGCATGGTTACGAGGCCACCCAGGTTTCCCGCGGATCTGGGGAGAGCATATCTTGGACAAGTCTCTCGTCTAACCTTGCATTTCCTTTTATTAATTTTACTCAGACGAGCAGCTCTTCCCTGCAAGTCATACCTGCGGTTTAAGCCGGGCCGCTGCGTCTCTCACGAGCTCGTCGGGGCTGCTCGTCGTTTTTCTCGCCGTCTGCTTGCTTCGTTAGCCGGGAGTTGCTGCTCGTCGTATGTTACAACGCGTAAAACGGCAATGAGTGCAGGTGAGAATGGGACGCGGTGTCCTGTTTTAGCAGCATGAGAGCCACTCGAAGAGGCGAAACTGTGGCGAAAAAACTGGAACCTCGTACGACCTTTGCCCTTTACCTTATGAGGTGCAGAGGTTGAATTCGTAACTCTGTATAGCAAACACAGCAGCAAGTTTTAGCAAAGAGGCCTCAGCACACGTTGCAGTACGTTGTCATTTAAAGGGGTCAAAATTGTGCAAACTCCACTTTTTTTAGCTCCTTTTTATATTTAAATAATAGGTGGCTCGTTGTGCTACGCATAACCATTGACCAGATTGCTTAGTCCAGATGACAGGATGCCTTGATTGGAATATTGAGTTCATCTGTCTTGAAGATTAGCAAAGTGCTAATGCTAATCCCGCTGCATATTTAATGTATAAATCATCAGTTTGGTGATTGAACTACAACGTAATTCGTGCTCGGAGCACTAGTCGAGTCCACGCTATGCACAAAGCTACCGACGGCAGCTTTCCGTTGGTTTTACGGCAGAGTTACGCCATGCGGTTAGTGTGCTACGCGGGAGCTACACGGGCGCATTGTGTGGACTTTTTTTCCATCCTTGTGTACAGTGGTGATGGGTTAAACAATTAAGGTGAATTGTCATCATATAAATATTCTGCGGAGCACAAAAACGACCACGTGCCGTACATCAAAGGGATGCCGACACTTACGCTGCACCTAACGTTAAACGTTGCTCACTGCCGATGGCGTGCAACTTAAAATGCTTAAATGACGTCAGTTCTGCTAATGTTCAGGCTTTTAGACAAATGGTATGAGAGCTAGAGACATACTTCAAACATTATGTTAAGCTTTAAATCTTAGTGTCATATTGGTACATTTTAAGTGCAGATGCTGCTTTTTAAGACGAGCATTAGTATTAGCATGAGTCACATCCGTGAAGCCAGTTAAAAAATTGAAACTGAAAAATCATGGTCTTTTATACATGTTTATAGCAAAAAATTATATATATATATATACACACACACACGACGGGTTTATGCTAGTTTTATGGCAGAGTTACGGCGCTACACAGGAGCAAAATTCAGAGCTCTATTACTTTTATACACAGTGTATTCCCCTTCACGCACACACCAGCGCCACCAAAATGTCCCAAGGACCTAGACCTTCAACAGGTCTAGCTACCCAGAAAAAAAATGGCGATTGTAGTTGCAAAACTTTGGGAGGAGACATGGAACAAGACGAGGGCCGTCGCCAAGAGCCTGAAACAATTGCTGTAAATTGGATCTCTAGGGCCGATACAGACCTTGTAACCAGCCCTTGAACTCACCCATAACCAGAAGACTGTCATCTCTGGGGCAGTCATCAATCACAGAGCGAAGCTGTGACTAACACGTCTCCATCACGGACATATCGCTCACCACAGTTGGACCGCACACTGAGACAACAGACGAGACACCCACAGAATGCTTAAGCCTCAGCCTCATAATGTGATGGGTGATATCTGGCACAATCAGAAGGAGCTGGCCCACCACAGCATCTGCCACTTCCTCAGTAGGTTGACCTTTAGAGCGTGCAGACCAAAAATAATTGTATCCAGCAAACTGTAGACCAGGTAGCTCTACAGTGGGATAGGAGTTGGGCTTCCAATAGGTAGACCAGGGTTTGATTCCTGGTCACGCTACCCCTTTTGGGTACCCGCCTTGGCTGGAATGTGTCACCTCTGATGGACTGGTGTCGTAGACTTTCATCCGCTTCATGCTACGGGTTTCAGGGATGAGCCCTGACACCATTGGACCTCAGGGCCTATATAGGGTTTACGTCTTCACTTCTGACGTCCACTACCAGGGCTGTGGACCTCGGAGAGCACTGCCACTGCAATGAGTTTTCCACCCAATCCCAACAGGAAGGACATTCCAGGTGCCCACCTGCACGAGCTGCATCAAGCTTGTTACCTGGGCATCGCTGTGCAGGGGGCAGCACCTCTCCGCTCGCCACCCTTCACCGTCTGGGCGACCCAAACAGCTCCCTTCACATTGCGTGCCGTCCACCGATGGAAGGCTTCAGCAGAGTTACTCCCACGGAGTGCAGAAACAAGAGATGTTCTTTTTGGCGTTGAGGTTTGCAAGGCATTTTACGGTGGCTGGACTGCCAGTTCCACCACCAACCCCCCCCCTACTCCAAAATCGGCATTAACTGTAGAGGACCACCTACAGTCCTGGATGCAGTTTAACATCATGCCCAGGACATCACAGCAGCAAATATTTTCATTTTTGTGAGCAAAGGCCAACGAAGCATTCCAAAAAGAGTATAAAAAGTTATTTTTCTGGCAAATATCTTCTGGAACGTTGCAGCGAGAGGGAATTGTCGGACGTCCTTGCCATTTTGCAGTTAAGCCACAAAATGTGAGTCTGTCAGTATAAAAATAAAGTTGATTGAGATAGATTCTCTAATTAAAGTGGAGTGGTTGACTATCACTATGTGCACGCTGATGTCGTGTGCCAGTAAAAACTACACCCCATTTGAAATCTTTTGCCCATTGTGGGCACTCCTGTCTGGGAATAGTTTTATTCAAAGAACTCTGAAAAGCTTGGCCCAAAAATGACTAATCCTCCTCCAAACCTAAATAGAGCAGATTATTTATTTTATTTTTTATTTCCCATTTTAAGGTGTTGCCAAGCCTCCGCCATTTATAGAAATATGTTGAGCAGAAACCACACGGGGACTATCAGATGCATCTTTTGTTTAATACAGTAAGCCCATTCATCCCTCCTTTTGTTTTTGTACAAGCCTTAATTCAGTTGCGAAAATTTGATTTTTATCTCCCGGGTGTGAAGCCTCAAGTTATTCTGTTTAAAAAATTTCTGGCGTGGTCACTGTGACGCATTAACTTAAACGGGTCATATTATACACCTGTTTGGCAAGCTAATGCAGGTGTGTTAAAGACGGTTTGTCGCCGAAAAACGTTACAAAGACGCTGAGATGATTCAATAATGAACTAGAAGGCACTCAGAGAGCGCATACCTATGCCAAGGCCTCATGTTCCTGAATGCTTAAAGCTTCTGCAGGATCCTGGTTCCAAAATATGTTCCGGATCAAATTCAAAATAAAACCCCCCATTTTCTAGGACATTATCCATCTGCTCACCAAATTTAATCAACATCCTCTCACAACTGTGAGTTAAATGTTGCTATGTGCCAAACATTCTTCTGGATCTCAGTTCCAGAATATATTCCAGATCACCTCCAAAATTTAGTCACTTATTCCCCGGAACATTATCCGTCTGCTCACCAAATTTCATTGACATCCATTCATGACTTTTTGAGTTATCCTGCTAAGAAACAAACAGACAGACCTGCTAATTAGCGCTAGCCTGGTGCTAACAATGCTAACACATAAATAATGCTAAAATTTCACTCAACGGAAATACTGCCGCACCGACTTCATTGATGGTCCGTTAGCACAGTTAACCACACAGAAAATCATATTATATCAGATATCTGTAATGAAATGCTCATAAAGGACAAACCGTCCGGGTGGACTGGGTCGAGTCCGCAGCAGCTAGCAGCCTAATTATTAACAACATTATGGCTTAAAATAGCTTAAACAGATGAGATATATAAAAATTCACCCTCTGTACAGTTGTCATGAACGGGGAAACTAGCTATAGAGACCAAATCCTTTTTTTTTGGACCAGGGTGTAAACCTATTTATTTCTGCTGTAACGTTGGGGATTTTAACATTGGGATCTATGGGGAGTGACTCACTTTTGGAGCCAGGCTCAAGTGGCCATTCATGGAACTGCAAGAATTGGCACTTCCGCATTGGCTTCATTTTTCAGCACCAGAGGTTTGGACTAGATCTGGAGTCATGGGAAATAGCAGCTCCTTTCCATTTAAAACAATAGAGACCTGAAAATGATTTAGTTTTATGATGCAACACCTCAGTGTGTATTTAAGGCTCACAAAGGACACGTCGCCAGTACGTTATGTCACTTCCAGAGACTGTCATTTAGTCTTCACTTAATATATTAACATATCATTTAGTCATGTGACTACCTGAACTTCTCTTACAGCCAAAGACATAAGTGTCCGTGACAAACAGGAGAGATCACACTGGCCACAACCCTAGCCTGACACTAACTCGAACCCCAACCTTACCTTAATCTGAACCAGTTAGGTGCGCATTCTCTTTGAGAACAAACTCTGCAAAACAATAACTGACCGTCTTATTGGGCTCACTGATTAAGTGCAACTCCATATATGGACGTCTGTTACGTATGTGACGGAAGTGCAAAACAAGTTATTGCAGGCTGAAATTTTGCTTATTGAAGAATTTCATTCATGCACAGTCATGAGAATTGTGGTATTTTTGATTATGTTTGAGATGAACTCCCAACAATATGCAAGTACAAGAGGCCGATAGAAATAAATTTTTCACATAACCCCTTTAAGTGAATTGAACTGAAACAAGCTCATGTCCTATAAAATACTGCACATGGAAGACAATTATGAAGTATACAATTTATTTTTAAAAAAGAAAAAAAAGGACTAGGCACAGTCAGGTCCATAAGTATTTGGACAGCGACACTTTTTGTAATTTTGTCTCCGTACTCCACCACAATGGAGTTGAATAAATAGAAGGATTATTGCAAATACAAACCATCCCTTTTACAGACACTGAATGTCTTGGACTTCATTTCCATCAATCATTCGGAAATACAAACAGCATGAATCTACAGGGTAAATTTGTTTGGAGTAGGCAGTTCTCAAAAACTGAGTGACCATGCATGAATGAGACGAGTGAGGGAAGCCACCAAGACACCTGTACAACTCTGAAGGAGCTACAGGCTTCTGAGGCTGTGATTGGAGAATCTGCATTGTGCAACGGTTGCATTGCCAGTTATACAGCTTCATGGTGGAGTGGAACAGAGGAGGATTTTCTTACAAAAAAAAGATGTGACATTTCAGCTACAGTTTGCCAGAAGGTACATGAGGGACCATGAAGCCGTTACTGGTGGTGCAGCAGACAACCGTTGCACAATGCACAGTTTCTTCAGTCACAGACACAGAAGCTTATAACTCCTTCAGATTTGTCATGGGTGTTTTGGTGGCTTCCCTCACTAGTCTCCTACTTCTATGGTCGATGGCTGAGATTACCTAATGGTTAATGCGATGTTTTTGTAAAACCGCTTGAATTAAAGCTGAAAGTTTACACTACAAGAACATCTTGATTGTTTCATTTCATCTCCACTGTGGTGTCGTACAGAGGCAAAAATCCAAAAACAGCAGTAAGCAGTGAGAAGTTTTTGCTGAAGCGACAGCTGGCCTCATAAAGATGGACCTCTGTGGAATGTGCCAGTAAAGCAGAGCGGCCGAGGATCTCTGTGTCAATGTGTTTAGATTCGGTGTCATTTCACTGCATTAGGTAAAGTATAAACACGCACAGCAGACGTCTGCTGAAAGCCTGCGTGCACGGGGAGCGCGCACGGGGAGCCGCGGCGCAACGTTAAATCAGGCCCCGTGTTTTGATTTAAACAATAGAAAGCTTTTTGTACGCTGATGGCGAATGGACCAATAAGTGCCCAAGTCATCATCTTCTCAAGGGTCCAGACAGCTCAAGAATTTTTTTTTTTTTTTTTAAACAAACACGATGAAATCCATCACATCAGAACCGTTTTAGGTTTTATTTGGACCTCTGGTATCTCTCATCTCTTTCGGAACATGACAGTAATTACAGCCATCAAGGTGCTTCTCTGGAGCCATCGGGCCAAGAGCGTGCAGAGGCTGCTTTTCCTTCGCCAGGCCCGACATGTGACGTGTGACACGGCTGCTCCGTTTGTTTTAACTCAGCCTGAAGTATGTAATGGCGATAATCGCAGACAGGCCAGATTTATTTGGAGCCCTCGTCGCCCCGCTCTGGTTCACACAGTAAGTTAACTGTTACTGGGAGGAAAATCTTATAAACAAGTTAAAGTATTAGCCAGAGGAAGGAATGTGCGCATAAACTGAGGGCTTGAAATGTGGAGCGCGGGGAATCCTCCGGCTTCGACAGGCTGACATTATGAGTGAAACATTAAAGGGGTCGTAGTGGCAAAACAAAAACAACTAAAGTTATAGTACCCGTGGGTGTGAAAACAGTAAGGGCTACTGTAATCTGACATTTGACCCCAATGACCACCCAAATGATTGGCCTCTGGCTGACTTTGCCAGGGCAGTTCTGGAAGCTGCCTAAGTGTGTGCCAGATTTGGTCCAAATCGGGTTGAAAATCAAATTCCTTGACCTTGACCTTTGCCAAAATGAATTATTTAAGGACAGTTTCAGGGTCAACCTTCATTGACATATCAAGTTTGGTAGAAATCTCCTAAAGCACCTGGGAGGAGTAGACCAACAAACAGACAACAAGCAGACATGACCCCAATGAGTGACCTTTGGCAAATTTGACCTTGCCGGGCAATTCGGGAACCCATTTCCATTTGTGGGCCAAGTTTGGTGTAAATCAGAGTTTTAAAAAAAACACCTCCATTTTGGCCTTTGACCCCAATGACCTGGATCCAGATGATTGACCTTTGGTAAATTTGATCTCACCTGGGTAAATCCAGAACCCACCTACGTTTGTGTGCCAAGTTTGGTGGACATCGGAGAAAAAAAAACATTATTTTGACCTTTGACCCCAATGGCATTGACCCAAATGATTGACCTTTGGTAAATTTGATTTGACCGGGGCAATTCCACAACCCACCGACACGTGTGCCAACTTTGGTGCAAAATCAGAGCAAAAAAAACAAAACAACTAACATTTTGACTTTTGACCCCAATGATCTTGACCTTTGCCAAAACAAGCCACTTAAAGGGCAATTCTGGGGTCAACCTACAGGCACACAACAAGTTTGGTGGAAATTGGCTCAAGCATCTTGGAGGAGTAGTAGAACCAAGAAAGATGCACAAAAACGTTTCTCAAATATTATTATTGTTGTTGTTGTTGCTGTTGTTATTATTTATTAACAACAACAGCAACAACAGTAATAAATGAACTTAATTCCACAGAAGCCAACATTCATTTCTTTCTTTTGGCTTCTACTTTTTTGTTCAGCGTCGCCAAATCACAGAATGGGCGTTGAATCTCCTGCATGTTGTAGCATGTGGACAGATTGAGGTCAAGTACCTTGCTCAAGAGCACTCCAATAGTAGCCCTTGCAGGCAAAACAAAACACTCATGTCTTTTGCTTGCCATTTTTTCTTCTTCCCCCCTCCCCTTTTTTTTTTGTTTAGTTAATTCAGGGATTTGAACTGGCAACAATCCATTTCTATCTTCATTAATATACAGTAGAACAAAACTTCAGCATTACATTAAAAAAAAAAAAAAAAAAAGCTGAGTTCATTTCGATGACAAACGTTGCAGTGGGACAAAAAAAATTTGGCAGGATTCCTGCACAATGTTCCACGAGTGCTGAACTGTGCTCCGGTTTCACGCCAGTTTGACAATGCTGTCACCCGTTTTCCTCTTAAATATGAAATACTAAAACGCGCTGGGAAATTACAGCCATTTAACAGCTATTAAACGAAAAAGACAAACTGTTTTTTCTGCATAGAAGTGGCTGATTGATTTGCAGACCCGGTAGGTTTCACGTTCTAATGACTCAACGTTTCCACGCGTGCAAATGTGTTCCAGCTCATTCAAATCAAGTGTAAAATCCAAGTGGCAACCTTTGGTGCTGAAAAATGAAGCCAACGTGGCAGTGCCAAAACCTGCAGTTCCTTGAAAGGCCACTTGAGGCTGGCTCCAAATGCGAGTCACTCCCCCTAAAACTCCATGTTAAAATCTCCAACTTTACAGCAGAAATACACGTTTACAGCCTGGTACAAAAACAGTTTTGGCCTCTATAGCTAGTTTTCCAGTTCATGATAACTGTACGGGTAGTGAATTTTTATATAACTAATCTGGGGGTTTTTTGCCATGAAGTTATGAATAATTGGGGACGTGGCTTGCTGTGCGGTTAATTGTGCTAACGGACCATCTACAAAGTCTGTGCTCCAGTATTTTCATTGAGTAAAATTGTAGTGTTGTTTAATTTGTATGCTAGCACCATTAGCACTAACTAGTATGTATCGGTAGTTTGGTAATGTTAGCTACGTTGATGGTTATTGAGGCAATATGCCGGTCATAGTTTTTAATACCCGCACCCAAGCCACCCATTATAAGAACCATCGCCCAGTCCGCAAAGATATGCATTAATCACTCAACCAAAGCTCTATAATCTTGGCTACCTGGCCTGTTAGCCTTAGCTAGCTTGGTATCTTCGAGATAGTTGGGCATGTTTGGACTTCATTCGTCCTGCTGGTGTTTCCTACAGTCCACCCCTTTTACCTAGTCTGTATATATAATGGACAAACCCTCTGTGACATCACCTATAGGTTTTTTGAAGAGCGCTTTTTAAGTTCAAATGGGGCGGCTCCAAATATCGTCATCTTGGCCGTGCATGACTCCCCCTAACTCCCGGCCAACCCATAAATGTGTAAAGAGGTGGAGCATGGGCAAGACCGGCATGAGCTGGGAGACAGGAATGAAGGCCAAACATCTTGTAGTTACCAAACAAGCTAAGGCTAACAGGCTAACCTTAGTTTGGGTGTTTTAATTCATGCATATTTTTGCGGACTGGGTGGTGGGTTTCATAAAGGGTGGCTTGGGTGCGGGTATTAAAAAATTCCGACCAACATATTGCTTCAGCAACCATTGCACCATCCGTGTAGCTAACATCACCAAGCTATTGCTACCTGCTAATTAGTGCTAACTGTGCTAACGTACAAATTCAATAAGACTAAAATTTCACTCAATGGAAACACTGAAGCACCAATTTCTTAGATGGCCTGTTCGTATAAGTAACTGCACAGGAAGCCATATTATCTCAGATATTTGTAATAAAATGCTCAAAAACGACAAACACGATCGAGTCCACAGTAGCTAGCAGTGGCTCCTAGCGGGGCCCTCAACCCGGCACACTTGCTGTTACTAAAAGTGACACACCCCTAATTATTCATAAATTTATGGTTTAAAATAGCTTAAACTGATGAGTTATATAACCCCCCCC